>AWOL01S0050341.1:1110-14478 GCA_000715115.1 Nicotiana otophora
GGGGGGGGGGGGTTGCTCTTCTGTCTCGAAGAAGGAGACTGGACGATTAATTATAGCGCATATATTTGATGCGCTATACCTATATGTCTTTTCAACTTCAGATATAGCACATCTAATATATACGCTATAGCTGTACTTTGACCGCCTTTTGAAAAATCAGGTATAGAGCATGAATTACATGCGCTATACCTTAACGACACGTTAATCGTTAAGGTATATCGCATGTAATATATGCGCTATACATTAAAATGTCACGAGTTATTTTTTTCACTTATTTTGGTGCTTTGAGCCTAAAAAATAACACTTTGGTTTCGGACTCCGTTAATTTATATCTAAGCTACTTTCTTAACAAATTCATACAATTAAATAAACTTGGATGTACATAATAAAAAAGATGAGTAGAGTAAAAATCACATTGACAACAAAATATCTCAAAAGCCTCGCAATCTATACAAAATTAATTCAAATGTTGCTTAGTATATTAATACAAAAAAAAAAGAAGAAAAAGATTCATACTGGCATTAATACTAACAATTGGTATGCTATGTTGGTTAGATTAGCTAAGCAACTGTTAATTTTGTAGAATTATAAATTTTATATCAAAAGGTAAATTATTTATCAGTATTAGAATGAGATGATCTCAAATAACGTGAAACACATATGATTCTTATTGTCGGCTTCAACTAATTTGAGGTTGTTGTATAATTAATTAACTAATTAAATGTCACGACCCAAAACCTAACCCGTCGTGATGGCGCCATCGTGGTACTAGGCAAGACGACCTTTTCAAAACACTTTCAAAATTTAACAGAAATGAATTAAGACATTTAAAATAACCGGAGTTTTTCATAAAACGGGGGTAAAACCCAATTAAAACATAAGTACGGAAAAATACCTCGACATCGGGTGGTCACTAAGTCACGAGCATCTAACAACCAATCTAGAAAACAAAGTCTACTACAGTCTATGCCAAATGCCAATACAAGAGAAAAGATAATAAAAAGGGAGAAACAAGGACTGTGGACGCCGACAATTACCTCGTAAGTCTTCGATAGTCAGCTCGCGCACGAACTCAGCGACCGCCAGAACCGTACACACCTGGATCTGCACATGAAGTACAGGGTATAGCATGAGTAAAACCAATTCAACAAGTAACAGAATTAAATAAGGAACTGAGAAACAATGACGAGCTATAAAAAAGTACAGTTCATTTCAAAAGTTTTCAGTAAAGAGTCAACATGCTTTCAAATCCTGTGGTGTAAGTCAAATCCGTTCGAGCTCAAGTAAAACAAATATGAATCTTCGAGAAACTTCACCACAACAACATATAACAACTAAGTGCAACAATAAATAAAAGCAAGTACAACCTCTCAAGGCAGGAGTCACTCAACTCATTTCAACAGCTCATATTCTCGGCTCTCAGCCCTCAATACACACTCTCAATAGGTACCTGCGCTCACTGGGGGTGTGCAAACTCCGGTAGGGCTCCTTTTATACCAAGCGGTATATCGCTCCGGCGTGCAGCCCGACCCAATCATATAAGTAGCCAAAAGGCTCGTTGCGGCGTACAACCCGGTCCACAATCCATAAATAGCCATAAAGCTCGTTGCAGCGTGCAACCCGATCGACAATCCATAAATAGCCATAAGGCTCGTTGCGGCGTGCAGCCCGATCCATATAACCTCAAATATCTCACAGCTCGGCACTCATGCTCTATCTCAGACACTAACCTCTCCAGCCCCTCGGGCTCACAGAATATCATAATAATCAGCCCAAACAGAGAATATAACAAGTATCAATAAAAACTGAGAGGGAATAAAGATGTAACACACAAATAAGATTGTGACTGAGTACAAGAAATCAATTAGCAGTCAATTCTACAAGTATACGATCACTGCGGGTCCCAAAAGTGATATCATATGGCTTAAGCATGGTTTCTAACATAAAAGGCAGTCAATTTCTCAAAGACAAGGAAAAACAAGTAATAACAATGGCTATTCGACTTTACAGTCTCACGGGACGGACCAAGTCACAATCACTTGCGGTGCATGCTCACACGCCCGTCACCTAGCATGTGCGTTACCTCCAAACACTCACACCATACCAATTCTCGGGGTTTCATACCCTCAAAACCAGATTTAAGACCGTTACTTACCTCAAAGCGAGCAAATCTCTAATCCGAAATGCTTTTGCCTCTCAAATCGATCTCCAAACGTCCTGAATCTAGCCACAAGTAGAACAATACAATCAATATAGGCTAACGGGATCAATTCCACACGAAAAGTACTAAATTATAGCCAAAAATCGAAAATGGCCCGAACCTGGCTCCCGGGCCCATGTCTCGAAATCTGACAAAAGTCACAAAACCCGAAAGCCCATTCACTCACGAGTCTAACCATACATAATTTACTCAAATCCGATAACAAAATCCAATTCAAAACCTCAAAATTCTAATTCAAGAGTTCTTCCTCTTTTTCCCCAATTTCTCATCCCAAATCACAAATTAGATGATAAAATTAAAGATGAAATTATGGGATTTAACCAAAACCAAGTAAGAATCACTTACCCCCAATCAACTCCACGTCAGTCCCTTCAAGAATTGCCCAATTCCGTGTTCTCTAGCTCAAAATATGCAAAATGGGTTCAACCCTCATTTTTTGGAATTAATACTGCTTGCCCAGATATCCTTCATCGCGATCGCGGAACATTCATGGCGATCGTAAAGCACAACTATGCTGCCCTATATTTTTATCCTACGTGATCTTGGAATCACCCACGCAATCGCGGATCACTGCCTCTCATACCTACACGATAGTATCCTGCCTCATGCGATCACATAGAGCATTGGCCACACCTCCCCTCCTGCTCAAATCCTTCTATGCGAACGCGAGCTTAGCCACGCGTTCGCGAAGCACATCTTCGCACACATATGCGATCGCGTTCCTAACTCTAGGATCGCATAGAACAAACTCACCTCTGCCCCAAATAAGCTTACGCGATCGCGAATGAATCCCTGCGATCGCGTACAAGGAAACCAAAACCTGCTGAAACTAGAACTTCAGCTATCAAGCCAAGTCCAAAAATGATCCGTTAAGCATCTGAAACTCACCCGAGGTCCCCGGGACCTCAACCAAATATACCAACCAATCCTAAAATATCATACGAACTTAGTCAAGCCTTCGAATCACTCAAAACAACATCAAAACACCAATTACACCTGGATTCAATCCTAAAGATCTTCTAAACTTTCAAATTCTACAAACGACGCCGAAACCTATCAAACCACGCCTGATTGACCTCAAATTTTGCACACAAGTCACATTCAACATTACAGACCTATTTCAACTTCCGGAATCGGAATCCGACCCCGATATCAAAAAGTCAACCCCCGATCAAACTTCCCAAAATTCGACTTTCGTCATTTCAAGCCTAGATTAGCTACATACCTCAAATTCACAGTCCGGACACGCTCCTAAATCCAAAATCACCCAACGAAGCTAACGGAGTCGACATAACTCTATTCCAGAGTCGTCTTCACACACTTTCAACTACGGTCAAAATCCTAAGACTTAAACTTCTGTTTTAGGATTAAGTGTCCCAAACACTCCGAAATCAAAAATAAGACCTCCCGACAAGTCACATAAGCAGAAACAGATACGGAAAAAATAGTAAATAGGGGATCAGGACTAATACCCTCAAAACAACCGGCTGGATCATTACATTAAATCATAATAAGAGCTGAATTTTCAAATAAGAAAATTCTATTTTGAGTTGATCAAACAATACTAGATTGAAATGATTAATATTGGACAATTCAATAATTACTTACACGTATATTTATGCCATAGGAGTGTAATGGTTTCCAACATCCGAAGCAGAAGTGAGATAGCAACTGAAGTTGTCATTTGTGTTGCTCATCAGAGTATAAAGAAGCAAATATCGTGCAACTTCTCACTGTTTTGAGACCTCTCACTCTACTCCTTTTTTATTTGACATTTATAAAGAAAATGACTCATAGTACACCTTAATTTATCTCTTGCTTGCACTCCATAAATAATACATAGAGGTTTTATATGGAATTCTCTTCTTGCAGTTGTACTGACAAAAATCTCTAGAACAAAGAATGAGGAACTCTTTTCTGGGTTGTTTGTCGTACAACTCGATTCATTCGTTACTGATCAGCAGCGGTAACAAAATGGTTAAAAGAAAATAGTTACCCATCTCATACTATCCATTAAAAAATAGGTTGGCTTATGAACTTTATAAAAACAAATCAAATATGAATAAGAACCATATTATTCACTTAGAAAATGGATAACCAATGGATAAATAATAGGTTTAACTTTTACATTTGTAAAACCTCAAATTGGGGGTTCCTCGAGTTTGGGAGACTAGGAATTCTGTCAAAAGTGATCATATTTAAGAAGCGATGGATAATATGGATATCCATATTATCCGCCGATTAACCCATTTTTAATCCGTATTAAATATGAGTCGGATCGGATAATTTATCCGTTTTTTTATTGGTTTTGCATTACCCGTTTTCGACTCACCTATATCCGACCTGACCGTCTGTTTGTCACCTGTACTGATCAGAAAGAAGGAAATGACGTGCCAGAAAAAAAAAACAGTGTATGCACTTTGGTTTGAGTTGAAAAAGTACAATAATGAGTAACAGAGTTATTGAGATATTGTTAATTTTGTATTAATTATATGTAAGCTTGGCTTAGCTATTAGTTTGAGTAGTCAGTTAATTGAGTTAGTATTAGTTACATTAGTTGAGTTAGTATTAGACATAGTGAAACTCACACGTGTGTTTTATATATGTATTAATTTGCCAGTTAATACAGTTTATTCATTTTATTTCTCTCACATAACAGATTCTCTCACCCTTCTCTCTCTTCGAGAACTTTCTAGGGTTCCGCCATTGGAGCTCAAGCTCGAGCTCTGCTTATCCCTCACTTCTCCATCTTTACATGGTATCAGAACACAGTAATCATCTCACTATTATCCTCGATTTCTTTCTCAATTGAGTTCTAAAGCCGAAATCACGGTCTTAAGTTTTTGCCCCAATTCTCTCGATCTATCATTCTCTTCTCTTTTTGGTTTCATTTTCAACGAATTGACACTATTTGTCATGGCTATCCTTGATCCAAACAATAATTCTTGAGTTGAACCGAGCAACTCAACTCCCGTCGTTGGCATCGACTCTGAAATTAATTTGAGCTGCGCTTTCTACATGCATCCGTTAGATAATCTTGGTGCGATGCTAGTGACAGCTCCTTTCAACGACATCAGATATAGATCCTGGAGGAGAAGTATTCTTAAAGCTCTTTCAGTCAAAAATAAAATAGGTTTTATCACTGGGGAGTAAAAATGCCCAGACCTAGATTCTCCACAATTTCGTTAGTGGGAGAGGTGTGATGATATGATAACCTTATGGATCCTAAATTCTCTTTGCAAAGACATTGCTGATAGTGTCGAGTATGCTAGTAATAATTTTGAGTTGTAGAGAGAGTTAGAGGATAGGTACGACCAGACCAACGACACCAAATTGTATCAAATCCAAAAGGAGATCAACAATTTAACTCAAGGAGTCCTTGATATTATCGGATACTACTCAAAAATAAAGAAACTTTGGGAGGAATTGAATATGATAAATGCCAAGTCGTAGTGTAGTTGTCAATGCACCTGTGGGGCTAAGAAAAATGTGCACAAAGCTGAGCAAGACAGAAGGCTTATCCAATTTCTCATGGGATTGAACGAGGTATACACCACAGTACGCGGTAGTATACTCATGATGAATTCCTTACCCTTTATGGAACATGCCTTTTCTTTGCTCATTCAGGAGGAAAATCAAAGAGAAGTGAAGCCACACAATCAGCTCGTGATGGAATCTGTTTCTTTGAATGCTAATGTCCCTCCACAAAATAGTTTAAACAGGGAACCTATGCACAACAACTTTAGAACCAATTACTCTCCAAATAGCTATTCCTCCACTAACAGACCTCGTCCTTTTTGTGATCACTGCAAGCGTGCTGGTTATACAAAAGACAAATGCTTCAAGCTCCACGGTTACCCACAGGACTTCAATCATAATCCCAAACACAATAAAGATAAAAGAACTACGGCTAATGTACACAATACTCTAATTGATGCATTTCCTGTGAAAGGTGAGGAAACACAGTCCCAAGGCAGCAATTCCAATGCGAGTCTCACTAGAGAGCAATATGGGCAATTGGTGAATTTACTCTAGCACTTTCAGGCTGGCTCTATTGGAGATAACTCAGATAGCAACATCACTGGTAGAGCTACAAAATTTTGCAGGTCTTCTTGCTTGCTTTGTATCTGTTGTCTCTGTTAAGTTTGGACTACTGTCATGTAAATGCTTTAAAGTAAGGGCTGATATTTGGATTCTGGATTTCGGGGCTTCTAATTATATGACTTTCAATAAATCCTTGCTCACTTACATTAAAACCTTAGTGTAGCCTATGTTAATTACTTTACCAAACGGCTATAGAGTCGAAGTCACAGAAATTGGAACAATTACTCTTGCACCAAACATTACTCTGCATAGTCCTTTATATTCCATCCTTCAAATACAATCTTATTTCAATACATTCTTTAGCTTTTCAACTTAAAGGTTTGGTTACCTTTTCTGACTTTCTATGTCTACTGTAGGCCCTTTCAATGAAGAGGTCTATGGAAATTAGTAAGATCAAGGATGGCTTATACCTCATATGTTCAAGCTGTTTGAAGAATTCCTGCTCCATTTCACATGTTCCTTATCTTTTTCAAATTCTGTTTTGTCTAAAAACTCTGATATAAATAGCTTGCACTTTCAACATTCTGATTCACTTATAAATGTTTGCACTTGCAATTCACAATCACTTGTAAATAACTCCATTAGTAATAAAACTCAGTGTTTTTTATCACATTCTTTCTTATCTGACATGAATCAAGCCAACTTATTGTTTCATTACATATTGGGACATGTGCCCTTTGTAAAGATGAGAGGAATATCTTCTAATCCTGTCCAGTTCTCAACCAAACAACCTTTCCTCTGCTCCATTTGTCCCATGGCTAGATAACCTAGACTTGCATTCCCCCACAGAACCAACACCACCACCTCTGTCTTTGAACTTCTTCACATAGATCTCTGGGGACCTTACCATGTTGCCACCCATGACAACTATAAATATTTCCTCACCTTAGTGGATGACCATAGTAAGGCCTCCTGGACCCACCTCTTAAGCAATAAAAGCAATACATTGCAAGTCACTAAAGAGTTCATATCCTTGGTTGAAACTCATTTCAAAACAAATGTAAAGTACCTCAGATCAGACAATAGTTCTGAATTTGTCAATATAGAAGCCTCATCAAATTTTCAGTCAAAAGGGATTATTCGTCAAAGAACATGCCCTTATATCCCTCAACAAAATGGGGTAATAGAAAGAAAACATAAGTACCTTTTGAAAACTGTCAGGGCACTCCTTTTTCAGTCCAAGTTACCCTTATAGTATTGGGGTGAATGTATATTGGCTACAACTCATATTATAAACAGACTTCCCACTACTTACCTGAAGAATAATTGTCCAATTGAAGTCCTCTATAACAAAAAACCAACCTATTCCCATTTAAGAAGTTTTAGATGTCTATGTTTTTCCACTACGCCCAAGATTCATAGAGACGAAATTTGAACCTAGGACCACTCCTCATGTCTTTGTGGGATATCCTTATGAGACTAAAGGATACAAATTTCTCAATCTGGCCACTAAGAAGATTCATATATCCAGGGATGTAACCTTTCATGAGCACATCTTCCCCTTTGCTATCTTACCTGATTCCTCCTCTCATTTTCCCTCCATGCTTGAGTTTGTTCCTCCTATAATGGATGTGCCACTTACTGAGGCACATTCTAATGATCATGCACTTGAACCATCAACAGGTACTGATGATGTCTCCACTATAGTCTCACCTGCAAATAGTTCAGTTGTGCACTCTCCCAGTCACTCTTCATAATTGCAGTCTCTTGTTACTCCTTCACCACCTCTAACTTAGACCAATCAGGTACATAAAAGGTCCACTAGAGAGTATCACTTACATGTGCATTTGAAAGATTATGTCTGTTCCATGCCTAACTTACATCTTGATACACACTTTACATCTATTCCATCCTCTCCTGCCAGTACATCCACTTCAGATTCCTCTTTCTCTCTTAATGCTCTTTTCTCTAAACATCATCATGTTTCCTTAAACTCCTTAGTTTCTGATAGTCTTCAACTTATGCAAAGTATTTGTCATGATAGTGAGCCAAAACTCTTATGAGGAAGCAACTTTGAATCCTGCTTGATTAGTAGCCATGATACTAGAGTTTGAAACACTCCATGACAATCACACTTGGGACTTAGTTCCTTTGCCTATGGGGAATAAGCCAATAGGCTGTGGATAAGTGTATAAAATCAAACACAAAGCTGATGGAGATTCAAGGCCAGGTTGGTGGTAAAAGAGTATACTCAGGGGGTTAGTGTTGATTATACTAAAACCTTTTCACCAGTTGTGAAAATGACCACTATCAGGGAACTCATAGCAACTGCAGTAAAAAAACATTGGGGGATCTTTCAACTTGATTTAAATAATGCCTTCCTTCATGAGGATCTACATGAGGAAGTGTACATGGATGCACCTGGCCTATTGGTTGATGCACCGAACTAGTGTGCAAGTTGAATAAATCACTATATGGCTTAAAGCAGGCCAGTCGATAGTGGTATGCTAAACTAGCTGAGGCTCTGTGCTCCAAAGGATATGTTCACTCCCTTAATGACTATTCTCTATTTTATAAGAAGACTGACTCTTCCATCATCTATGTTGCTGTTTATATGGATGATGTAATCATTACTGGGAACAATTCAAAGGGGATCACATTGTTGAAAAACTTTCTGCATGCTCAATTTTGAATCAAGGACTTGGGAAGACTGCACTATTTCCTAGGTTTAGAAGTTCTCTACAGGGAGAATGGTGCCATAATCTCCCAAAGGAAATTTGCACTTGATCTACCAAAGGAGTATGAGTGCCTCCATTGTAGTTCTTTTAGTTCACCATTGGATCCTAATGTCAAACTCAAAGCCAATGAAGGTGTGCCCTTAACAGATCCCTCTCTCTACAGGACCTTGATAGGCAAATTGAACTTCCTCACAAATACAAGACTGGATATTGCATACAGTGTGCAACATCTTAGTCAATTCATGCAAGATCCCAGGGAACCTCACTTGAAGGCTGCTTATCATTTGCTTAGATATTTAAAGACTGATCCTATCCTTGAGATCTTCATGTCTGTCAATTCTGATTGTACTGTTAGAGGGTATTGTGACTCTGACTGGGCAGCTTGTCCAGACTCTAGGAAGTCTATTAGTGGATATTTGGTAATTCTTGGTGATAGTCCAATCAGCTGGAAGTCCAAGAAACAAGCCACCATATCCCTATCCTCTGCTGAAGCAGAGTATAGAGCCTTGAGAAATGTAGTTAGTGAGCTTGTTTGGTTGTGCAGACTATTTGATGAACTGACAGTTCCATTTCCTAAGCCTGTCATAGTGTTTTGTGACAGCCTGCGCTGCACATAGCTAGAAATCCTGTCTTACAAGAACGAACCAAACACATTAAAATCGATTGTCACTTTGTAAGAGACAAAATGCAGGAAGGCCTGGTGTCTCTTCATCATGTTGGGATTGATTGATAGTTAGCTGATGTCTTAACCAAGGCCCTTACGGGAGTCAAGCATGCAACAGTTATGAGCAAGTTGGTAGTGACAGGGTAATTGAGATATTGTTAATTTTGTATTAATTATCTGTAAGCTTGGCTATTAGTTGAGTTAGTATTGGACATAGTGGAACTCACACGTGTGTTGTATATATGTATTTCTTTGCTAGATAATACAGTTTAGTCAGTTCATTTATCACATAACAGATTCTCTCACCCTTCTCTCTCTTGGAGAACCTTCTCGGGTTCCACCATTGGAGCTCAAGCTCGAGCTCTGCTCATCCCTCACTTCTCCATCTTTACAGGAGTAAGTAATTCGCAACTTTGTACAGTGAAGAAACATAGGCATGCATGCCTGATAGATATAGTGAAACAAGATGAAGAGAGGAAAGGAGTACAGATTAGGAATCTCCCGGGCGTTGCTTTGTTAGACTACTTATTTATCTTTCCATCTTCCTCAAAAAACAATATTATTATGTACAGATGCCTAACTGGCAAACTGCAAATAACACCACTTTCAAGCTGAAAATTCCCATACATCAGACAAGCATCGGCGTGCATCTTTGTTTTTTTTCAAGCTAGCTTGTAATTTCTTTCTCTTACGTTTTTACATTTTCTATTAGCTATTTCTTGTATATTTGTTTTCTGGAAATTTACACATACAACTCAACCGCAGTTAGCTTCTTTTTTCTGGGTAATGATAAGCGAAGTATAACAAAAGAAAGTGAAAAACATAGCTAGAAAGATGTGAGTGGGAGTGGAAGTTGATGATCTGATGGAAGCCTAGCTTCAAGTGGAATTATTATTTCATGATTTAAATATTCATTGTTGGATCCCGACTTTAGATAAAGTATAATCGGAGTAGGTAAAGCATTCTTATTCTTTTTAATTTTCCACATTAATTATTTATGGTCTAAGTCCAAAATATAATGGTATATAATCATATACGTATATAATTGCTGTTCCAGCCGATTTCAATATTGTTCGTCTGCTACATGAATATATTGATGTCACGTCCTTAGGTGAATGTTCCTAAACAGGGGAATCTTAATAGTCTAGTTTGATTGCTATCTGAACTTTCACTCGAGGATTCGATTTTTCACTGTGTAATTCCTTTTCATTATGACAAGGTGGGTTGCTCTTATGGTAAACACCCTCCACTTCCAACAAGAGGTTGTGAGTTCGAGTCACCCCAAGAGCAAGATGGGGAGTTCTTGGAGGGAAGGATGCCGAGGGTCATTTGGAAACAACCTCTCTACCCCAAGGTAGGGGTAAGGTCTGCGTACACACTACCCTCCCCAGACCTCACTAGTGGGATTATACTGGGTTGTTGTTGTTGTAATTCCTTTTCATTATGTATAAAAATTAAAAAAGAAAGTTCCTAAATAGCAAATTAAATACTCTTTCATTTTTGAATAAGAATACGTACCATCCAATTGACTGGCTGATACATAATTTTGGTATAGTGCTGGGTGGCCCTCAGCGAAGTCACCTTCAGTCGAACTTTGATTCGACGCACAAAATAGTAAATGTTCATACAAGTTACCTAGTCTTAACATTTTACATGCATTCGGAGGTTTAGTCCTATATTTAAGTAATGAGACCAGGCTTGCATGCATCTTTGTCTCTGAGAACAGCTTACATGTGCGATGTGCCTCTCCAATAACAAATAACAAACAGTATATATATAAGTAATTGAAAATTTTGTTGTATGTATACATGCTTATACAAAACACACCTCCACCATCCTAATAACATGCATAAAATATATCCACATATTTATACATATATCTTCACTCATCATATAGAAATCTTTTGGGCAAAAATCACTTGAAATTTCTTATATTCGGTAGCAGCAAAAATGTATAAAATTTATATATTTTTTGTATATTAACATATAAAAATATTTATATTTAAACAAAAAACAAATATTTTTTTGACTATTATTTTGACTGAAATGCATTAAATGTTGAAGCTAGCTATTAGTAGTAGTACTACTTACAAAATCCTGAACTGGGCATTAACTTACACGTCACTATCTAACAGAATTAGTTGATCAACTGCAAACAATCACGAACAAAGTGGCAATAAAGGCTCTTTCGAAATGTACCACATAGATATCATGAACATAAATGTAATTCAATATATATAGGAGAGAGTGAAATGAAAAGTTGGCCGAGTACTAGTTATCGGACGGATAATAACGCTTAAGGATTCGGCTTAACGGTTATCGGATTATAAATATAGTAATCCGTTAGCCATCCAATATATAAGACAACGGGCGGAAGGGTATCGGATTAACAATTACCGAGCGGCTTATCGGCTAAACCAAATAGAAATTTTTTGAATAATCATTCAATCAATACCAAACCGTTTCAAATCAATACCAAATTTTTAATACCATCTAAGATCTAACCAAACGGTATTTTTTAATTGAAGAGTCTTAAAGACTACTCATACTCTCATGCATGTATTAACTAAATTTTTAATACCATCGAGACTACTTGTAACGACCCAATCGGTTGTTTTGCTTTCTAAATCCCTGTTCCCCTAAATAAGACCCTCGTATATGCTTTTACTGTTTCATGACTTGGAAGAATGGTTAGTTCGGGTTTAGAAGGGTTCGGGTTGAAAACGGAACACTTAATTCCTTGTTATTGGCCTAAAAGGGTTAAGTTTGATTTGGATCAATGTTTGTGGTAAACGACCCCGGAACCGGGATTTGACGGTCCCAATAGGTTCGTATGATAATTTTGGACTTGGACGTGTGTTCGGATAGGGTTTTGGATGACCTAGGAGCGTTTCGGCATCTAAAGTTGAAAGTTGGCGCATTACGGTTTTAAAGTCCTTTTAAATTTGGTTTGAAGTAGGTTTTGGTATTATCGAGGTTCGTTTGAAATTTCGAGCCTAGGAATAGCTTCGTATGGTGATTTAAGACTTGCACGCAAAAGTTATTATCATTCTGAGTAGTTTAAGTATAATTTGGCGCGTTCGGAGTAAGTTGAAAGAACTTGGAGTTCATAAGTTGATTCTATTTGGTTTTGGGTTGTGATTCTTAGTTTTAATGTTGTTTTCCGCGTTCAGAGGGAGAGAGCGAGTCTGTTTTATTTTTACGAACTTGTTGGTATGTTTGGTCGAGGCCTCGGGGGCCGCGTATAGGATTCGGAGGGTCGACAGAGCTTGTTTGCTCTTTGGAGAAGAGTTATTGGTGCCTGTCATTTGGTGCGTTCGCACCTGCAGTGGAATGGCCGTAGAAGTGGTACCGCAGATACGTCGCCTCGCTCGCAGAAAAGGAAAGAGGAGGGGTCAGCGAGCTCCAGAGAAGCGAAGCATTTTCGTAGAAGCGAACTTGCTTCTGCGATGAAGGAGCCTGCAGATGCGGAGAGAGGCCGGCCTGGCCTGGACCGCAGGTGCGCTCCGCTTTCCGCAGAAGCGGGAGCTCATCCGCAGAAGTGAAGTCAGGTGGCCTGGGCTAGGACTGCACCTGCGATGGATTTTCTGCAGGTGCAGTGCCGCAGATGCGTCTAATTATCCGCAGCAGCGGAAGTCGGTGGGAGGCAGTGAGGTCCATTTAATACGGGACTTAGGCCACTTTGGTTCATTTATTTCACT
>AWOL01S0050347.1:0-13274 GCA_000715115.1 Nicotiana otophora
AAAATTTCTCACTTTGGTCACTTTGGTACCCTTCTTGATGTGTTCCACATTGGCATAAAATACCCGTACCAAGTGCTCTTTGGCATCCATAACACTCTAGGTGAACCACATCCACCCCTTGCGCTCCTTGAACTGCTTAAGGACATTTGGATTGTATTTATCCAAATCCTTCAGCAATTATCGCTCAAGTGTGAGCGATCTATGGGGCCACCACTCTCTAAAATTTGTGAAAGTAGACAAACTCACGAACCTATCTTCCCATACTTATTTCTTTTTCGACCTCTCTAAGCCGCCCACTCTAGTGTCACCTCCCCTACCATCATCAAGAACATCACCATAATCTACTACAACTAGTGCAGAGGGAGTGTGTGTAGAGGACGACTCTCAACCCTGGCTACCAGCATTGGAACCCTCAGAAGAACTTGTTGTGGTGGAGGGTTCATTGCGCAGTTGGTATCTCCCAATGAATTGTGGTGGTTGGGGATGGACTTTAGTCTGTACCTCCACTAAGTGACCCTTGGAGGCTTCCCTAGACAGTACATACTAGCTTGCTTCTAAGGGCTATGTGTCCCTACCTCTCCCAGTGGTCGGTTTTTTGGCTATTGCTTTTGATTGCACTCCTAGAGGTTGAGTGCCCTTTCCTCGGCCTCAGGGGGGGTTCACCCCTCCCTTTAGATATATCACCTCTGCCTCGTGATCGAACCATTGTCTGCAATACGAAGCACATAGGTCAGTTAAAGTTCAGAAGCATGTTAACAGTTGCAGGAAATCAGTCTACAAAAGAGACAGTGTGGACCGCACAATATTGAGTGCGGCCACAGACTGCCTTGTGCGGACCACACAATGTTAAAGTGTGGTCGCACATGCTAAAGTGCAGGCCGCACAATTATGAGTGCGGCCGCACAAAACCAGGTTCATTAAAGTTCCAAAGTGCGGTCGCGCATATTTTTCCACGGACCGCACAAATTTTCTGCAAACCACACAATTTTGAGTGCGGTACACACTTTTCATGTATCACATTTTGCCCTAACTCAAGATCCGCGGACCTCACAATTCAAAAATAAAACGGCACTGACTTAGGTTTTGCAATTTTTCTAGAATTTAAACATGGTATTTACAAATTAAACATGATGAATGATCTACCCGGTCCCCAATGAGCACACATGAAATTACCCACACAATTTCAAGCACACATGAAGAACATTTGACATTTTAGGCCTAAAAATGTCTATACTAATTAAGAACAAAAACTAAAGAATTGAAAAAACTAAACATGAATGAAACATACCAGTGATGAAGGATGCAGGTAAGAATCTACACTGATGAAATGAATGTTGAGTGTGAGATACTTTGTGTGCAATGTGCTTGCTTAGGTCTCAAAAGTTTAGAGTGTGTAAATTTGTGAATAGTGCAATGAGGTCCTATTTATAGGTTGACCAAAGTCGGTCAAAATTGAAGTTGAGTGCAGCCGCACAATTTTGAGTGCGGTCGGCACTCTTTACCTGAACCTTGATGAAGTTCTGCGGTTCACACAAAAGTGAGTGTGGACGCAAAAATTTATGCGGTCCACACAATTTTGTGTGCGGCCGCAGAATGGCCTTTTCTTTGCAATTCAAAACTTCAGAGAGTTGGATTTTTGGGTCTCCAGTTGTGCGACCGTGCAAAGAATTGTGCGGTCACAGATTCTTCTCTATTGTGGCATACAAAATTGTGCGGTCTGAATATTTTCAACACTTGGCCAATGTTTTCGAACACAGTACCTACAATGCACAATCATTCCTGCAATTCACTTCAAAATGAGTTAGCTCAATACAAAACCTATCTAAAAAGGAAGAAAATAAAAAATAAAAAGAAACATGGGTTGCCTCCCAAAAAGCGCTTGCTTTAATGCCGCGACACGAAGCAGATTACCATCAATCACTTGAAATGAATTAATGCCATGACGTGGCCATCATCAACTTTGCCAAGATAATGCTTCACCCGGTGACCATTGACTTTAAATACTTCATCATTTTTGTTCTTAAAGTCTAATGCACCAAAGGGTATCACATTCACAACCTCAAACGGACCATTCCACTTAGACTTCAACTTTCCCGGGAACATTTGAAACCGATAATTGAACAATAACATAAGATCATGTTCTTTGAACTCCTTGTTTCGGATGTACTTGTCATGGAGATACTTCATCTTGTCCTTATATAAGGACGAACTTGTATAATCATGGTACCGGAATTCATCAAGCTTATTCAATTGTGCCACCCTTAATTTGGCGGCGATATCCCATTAAAGATTCAGCTTCTTCAATGCCTACATAGCCTTGTGCTCAGGTTTCACCGAAAGGTGACAAGCTTTCCCGAACACTAACCGGTATAGAGACATACCAATCGGTGTTTTGTAAGCCATCCTGAGATGTGAAAGTAATGGATTTAACTCCAAAGTGGGAGGCTCCTCGATTGAGGGCTTTGTTGAAGGAGTCTTCCGGTTCTCAAGATCTAAGGATAATTTTCGGGGTTCATAAGTGTAACCTCATAGATGTGGGTCTTGGTTGCCCAATACCCAAAGTTTTGAACACCAAGTAGGGCATCAAGTTGATACTCTCCCGCAGATCACATAGAGCTTTGGCAAAGTTGTAAAAGCGTCGGGATCTTCCAATTTCGGAGCCATTGAGTGCACAATAGCACTCACTTGATGTGTCATCTTGATAGTCTCACAATTCATTGATCTTTTCTTTGTCACCAAATCCTTCATGAACTTTGTATATCCAGGCATTTGTTCCAACGCCTCAACCAATGGCACATTAATGGATAAGATTTTCATCATGTCAATAAACGTTTTGAATTGGTTCTCGCTATTTTGCTTGGCGAGCCTTTGAGGGTATGGAGGAGGAGGCCTTGGCATTGATGCCTTGGCCTTTGGCACTATCGGTTCTGGTATGTCAATCACGTGTTCCCTAGACGGGTTCACTTCTTCTTGAGTCTCCTCCATATTTTCATCAATATCAATCCTCACTTCTTCATTAGTTTGAACCACATTGCTTGGAATTTCATCTTGTTGAATCACTACACCATCATCCACAATTCTTCTTTGGTTTGAGGTTGTTGCCTCCCAACATTTTCCACTCCTTGTAGTTACGGCCATGGCATGTCCCGTGTTGTTCCCACCCTTCGGGTTCACCACCGTGTCACTAGGTAGTGCCCCCTTAGGACGAGTGTTTAAAGCTTGCGAGATTTTCCCTAATAGAAACTCCAAATTATGGATTGAAGTGTTGTGAGAGACTAGTTGAGCATCGGAGTCGGCAATTTTCTCCATCATTTGTTTGAACATATTTTCAATCCGTCCCATCTCATTATTAGAAGAGCTAGCACCATGAGACGGATAAGGAGGCGGGTTGCTTGGTTGTTGATACATCGGGGGCCTTTGAAAGCCCGACCCCCAATTCCCTTGGTTATTATTTCAACCCCATTGGTTGTTGCCACCCCAACATCCTTGATTGTTGCCACCCCAACATCCTTGATTGTTGTCACCCCAATTGCCTTAGTTGCCTTGATTATTATTAATGTTCCAATTACCTTGATTGTTGTTACTACCATTCCAATTGCCTTGGTGGTTTTGATTGTTCCAATTTCCTTGAGATCGCCAATGTCGTTGATTCGGGCCTTGAGAGTTGTTTCTTTGCCCTTGGTAGTTGTTCACATATTTCACTTCTTCCTCTTGCTCATTGTATGATTCGTCTTGGTCAAACCCACTATCATCTTGCATAAATTGTTCCACACGATTTTGCACTTGTTGACCCTTCTACCTTCGCTTGTTCACCATCATGTTGATACCTTCCATTGCATTTGCTTAGGACCTTGAACTTGTTGAAGTTGAGCTTTGGCTAATTGATTCATTGTTGTGGTCAACTCGGCAATTGCTTGCCCATGATCATACAATTCTTTGTGTAGGTGAATCATATTTGGATCACCTTGAGGAACATTAGCTCTACTTTTCCATGCCGATGAAGTATCCGCCATTCATATAAAATCTCTCAAGCTTCGGCATATGGTGTTGTCATGAAATTTTCACCGGCAAGTTGGTTGACCACGCATTGATTGGTAGTATTGATCCCCTTGTAGAAGGTTTGTTGAATCATAGCCTTGGTCGTGTCATTATTTAGGTACTCTTTCACCATAGTGAAGTACCTCTCCCAAATCTCGTGCAAAGGCTCATTGGGTTCTTGCTTGAATGCTAGAATCTAGTCTCGAAGAGTAGCCATATGCCCGGGAGAAAAGAACTTGGCAATGAATTTTTCTGCCAATTCATCCCATGTATGGATAGAATGGTTTGGCAATATTTCTAACCAATCCAAGGCTTTTCCCCGTAGAGAGAACGAAAATTGCCTCAACCTTAGAGAATCCTCAGAGACGTTGGTCTGTTTACTCCCCCAGCAAGTGTCCACCAACCCCTTCAAGTACTTGTATGCATTTTGACTCGGAGCCCCGATGAAGAATCCCCGTTGCTCTAGCAATGTGAGCATAACATTGGTTATTTGGAAGTTGCTCGCCCTAATGCGGGGCGGGACTATAGTACTTACGTATCCTTCGTTTGGCAACACCCGGTGTGGAGCCGCTCTTGGTGAAGGTGGGGGAGGGACGTGAATATTGTCATGAGGCGGTCGGCCTCGCCTATTTGCTTGAGGTTCAAGAGGAACCTCATCACCTTGGTCATTGTCCACTTCCTCCCCCAAAGGCAAGTTTCCGAGAGGATCATTGTTGGGAGCTATTTTTGTACCTACAATCGATTCATAAAAATGTTAGTAACTCGGAAGGAAAAGAAGACAAGTCACACATAAAACCAAATATATATATATAGCTAAATCCATTTTTAGCTCCCCAGCAACGGCCCCAAAAATTGATGTCGCCCAAATTCACACCACTGATTGGGATTGTGAAGCGGTCGATGCAATTATAATTACCCAACTTTGAGTCGGGGTCGATTCCTCGGAGAGCTTATATTNGATAAATCCATTTTTAGCTCCCCACTGATTGGGATTGTGAAGCGGTCGATGCAATTATAATTACCCAACTTTGAGTCGGGGTCGATTCCTCGGAGAGCTTATATTGGATTAGGAATATACTTGGACTAGGTGTATGACATGCCTAAAATGTACTTCCACATACTTGGTTGTTTCTTTCTACTTCTAAGATTTATGCTATTGTTTGTAAATGTAAAGCTATAGACCGATATTTTTGGTGTTGTTGTTTTTCAAGTTTATAAAAGATCTAGGGTTGTCACTTCCACCTAGGCGGTTACCTAACGGGTTGTGGGTTTTAGGGCATATTTCATTGGTCGGGGTGTAATATAGCAGTCAACACGCGATAACCCACTCGATACCTCTCGATATTTAGAGTGGTTTTGCACAATTTGATTTTTTCAAGTCCAAATGCATAATTCACAAAACCGTTGATATATGCTCAAGTCGGGTCTTACTATCTCTATATTCAACCCTTTAATTGGGGCTATCAATTTCTTGAGTTCATTCCAATTTCTTATTAGCCAAGTTTTTCTAAACTTAGTCTCTCTTTCTCAAGTAGAGACTAAGTCAATTAGGCATGAATCAATGTTTGCAACCACTAATTCCTAAATTCAAGCAAGAACTAGGCTAAATATCATACACCCAACCTTAAACAAGCCATAAATCAAACATCCATTAGGAACCCACACTAGGGTTGGGTCACAGCCCTAACTAGAGATTTAGCTACTCATAGGCAAAAATGAAGAAACTAAGGAAGAAAATAAGATTAAACTCATAATAGATGATAAAGGGATGAAACTTCAATGTTAAAATGATAAAGTAATACAAAGTTTCCCAAAGCAGTAAAGGAAAAACGACTATCTACTTTCTGGAGTTCAAACTTAACCTAAATTTGACAAAAAGAACTATTTATACACAGCTGAAATTATCGAACAAAATTGCCCCTGCGGAGGTCCTGCAGCCACACAATTCTGTGTGTGGTTCGCACTTTAAAGTTGGACTTGACAGGATGGACTTCAGCGGCCGCACAATTCTGGTTTGCGGCTGCACATCTTCAGATTCTGCGGATCGTACATTTTTTAGTGCGACCGCACTCTTGAATTTGAGCTTGACAGGAGAGACTTCTGCGGACCGCACATTTCTGAGTGCAGCCACACTCTTGAATTCTGTGGCCGCACAATAATAGTGTGATCCGCACTTCTTCATGGACTCAGAACTACATCTCTCTGAACCTTATCTTTTCCGGCCGCACAATAATTGTGCGGTCCGCACTTTGCAAAGGAATTCTGTCAGAGGTCCTTCATAGTCTGCGGCCGCACTCAATATTGTGCGGTCCGCACTTTGCTCTTTTTGCCTGGTTTTAGTCCTTGTCCAAAAATACTCCTTCTTGAGTTGAATTTCATCATTTTGGCTCTTTTTCCAATGCTCCTATAAGTAAGCACATTTTATCAGTTTTCGGAAATATCTTTAAGCATTTTTTAGCTAAAACTAAAGTAAAAGAGCACAAATAAGTATCCATACTTATCAGGGGCGAAACACGCCCAACTAGAAGAGAAGTATAAGAAAACTATTGAGCATAACAAGCTCTTTAGTTCAAGTGTTCGCGACCTTGACGTCAGCCTCAAGTCTGCTAGGTCCGCCGGGGAAAGCCTTTCTACCGAGGTTTCCCAACTCAAAGAAGAACTTAAGCGTCGAGTGACTTCTCTAGTTGTTGAAAAAACTTATGCCATGTACGGCATGAGGAGAAAAACCTTGGAAGAGGCCAAAGCTGGTATCATTGATTTTGATGTCGAAATTGCTAAGGCCCGAGAGTTTGAGTTGGCTGCTAAAAATGGACTCCCGGCACAGTCGGATGCTCCTGGTTCTTCTGGTTCCGATTTTGAATTTTCGAGAACTGAAGAGAGATCGGAAGGCGATGATGCTGAAGACCAAACTGGGAAAACTATCGAGCCATCGGTGGACTCACCTACATCTCCCGAGAATGCGGACACTTCTCTTCCTCCTGGTTCAGGAGGCGCTACAGTTTAGTTCTTCTTTTCTTTTTTCCATTTTGTATTTTTTCCGTTTTGGCACATTCTTGTAAATAAAGACATAGTTTTTGCTCAAGTATCGTTTGAGCCTTACTTTCGTTTGAATATCTGTACAAATATTTAACCTTTGTACTTGCTCAAGAATTTTGCGCACATTTTTCTGTTCGCACTTTAGTATGTGTAGTCTCGGAGAAAAGAATTCTGCGCACGTTTGAATACATAAGCATTTTGCTATGGAGAAAAGAAATTGCCATTACTTGTGGCTACAACTTATTTCTACTGGGCTGCTTACGCAGTCCCCGGTCCTGATGATGCGTTTAGTTTCCGAATATTTGTTCCCCGGTTGATGTGGTAGTCATCGTTGTCGTATCCTAATATCATTCTCCCCTAGTGTTTGAATGCGAAGAGTGCGAATTGGAACACTGGAAGTCTTGTATCTTCGAAGATTCCACTAATAAATTGCTAAATAATCTTCAACTTAGTAACACAACTTTACTTTCCCTCAGGAATGTATGCTATCGAGCGAAGGAATATCTAACAGCCCTCTAGTGGTTTGTACTCATGAATGGCTGGGTAACCTTATTCGGTAGCAAACTTAACTTCCCAGTGGAAATTTTCTATCGAACCAAAGATTATCTAACCATCCCCGAGTGGAAGCTTGTTTGTTTGCCTTGCTATCAAAAGTCTTATTGCCGCTGTCTTCATAATATTCTTTCTGTTACTGCCTCATTAAAAACCTTGCAAGAAAAACCTAATTGGAAAAAAAACTGAACGAAGGGAAAAAGACTGCAGCACATATTTTCCGCTTGATTAACGTTCATCAGCGATAATATCTTTTGAGGTGTGCCACGTTCCAGTTACTAGGCAACTTGTCTCCATTCTGGTTCTCCAACTCGTATGAACCTTTCCTAATGATAACTGAAATCTGGTAGGGACCTTCTCACGTTGGACCTAGCTTCCCCGCGTTGAGCTCCGGGGTATTTTGGGTCAACTTTCTTAGAACCAAGTCTCCTACTTTGAAATAACGGAAGTTGGCTCTTCGATTATAATATCGCTCCATTCTTTGATTTTGAGCAACCATTCTTACATGTGCCAAGTCCCTATGGTCTTCGAGCAATTCCAAGTTGATTATCATCGCGTCGTTGTTCGATGACAAAGTAGTTTTTGAGCTAGAAACGACAGTTACAATGGAACGGAAAAAGTAGTTTTTTTTTCAACAAAACATCATTACCGTTTCTATTTCGAAAACCATATAGAAAAGTGAAAAATAATTTGATACAGATGTAAGAGGCATTTTGCTAGAAATTAGAAAAAAGGAATTTAACAAGTTGTTTGGATGGTTGTTACATGTCTTTTTATAATGTATCATATTGTATTATACTGCATTGTATTGTATTGTTTGATGAATACAATATTTGGATAGATTGTATTGTTTATCGTCATTTTTATTTACCCGTAAAACGGTACAATTAAATTTATACGTAGTTTCTAGAAAAATAAACTAATTTGATCATGAAATAGTGTAATAATTAAATAAATATATAATACTTAGCCTTTAAACGTAGACAAAACATCAAAGATAACAATTTTGGGATCACGGTTTCCGAGTACAATAATGATGAGATCAAAAAGCAAGAAAGTAAGATTGTATTAAGTTTTGTAGAATGTAGTATAAGTTTTTACACAAAATTCATGTCCCCTATAATGATAACTAGGCTCACTATTTATAGCTATGTCCAGGGAAGGAGGTCCTTGGATCGTGTCCTCCTTTAATGTCAATTATGAGGGTTATTGATAAAGACGTAATGGTGGACATAAATGTCAAATTCTCTATAACGGACCGTCGCTCTTAATGCTGCAGAATATCCTCTATTAAATGCTAGCGGGCGCAGAACATCTAATACATCTTTATGAACGTTAATCTTTCCGGTGACAAGTACAATGGCTGCGTTCGGTTCGGTCATACCTATCTTGGGTTCCACGTGTTGTGTCATATCATATTTTACTGTATATAGTTTATAATGTCAAACACCAATAATATGAGAATAAACTTGTTATATTACAAAACAAATACAGAGTAGAATTATTATATAAAAAAGTTCAATAAAGGAAAAGGCAAGGTAACGACGAATTTAACGATACGATACAATAAAATTTAAGAAATAATCAAAATAAATTTTATACTTAAAGTAAAAATAAGATACAATACAATATGTAATAACTATCCAAACAAGCTGTAAAAGAAGGTAGAATGGCCTAGTAGACTCTTATACTTGTTCAGGTTTGTCATCTCGATCCTTATATTCTACGGAGTTTCATCTAAACACTTCTAGTTTATCAAAACTTATTTCCTAAACCTCTCTGACCGTTGACCGTGCTTAGTTGGCATTTGTTTTGTTGAGTCAGATAATTGCGTGGTTATACGCTCTTAAAAGCGTGTGCATCAATTATTTGGATTAAAGAAATTATTAGAAAAATTATGAGAAAAAAATATAAAAAAATGAAAAAAGATTTAAAAAAATTCCAAAGACCCCAACACCTTCCACCATAACCCCTTCCGATACCTATGTTCCCCTCTTCCTATCTTCTTCTTCCCATTCCTTTCCGCCCAACCCCTTTTTGTGCCCTTTTTCCTTTTATTAGGTTTTGATATTAAACAAAATTACCAACATTAAAATATTTTATTAATTCACTTTAAAATCCCATGTTGGCCTCCTCCCCTTCGTCATCCTCCATTTTTAACTGTCATCCACCACCAACGATGAGGCTCTTCACTAATGATTTGCCACCGTGAAATATTTTTCGACCAATTAACTCCGTTGAGTTTTTGAAGAAGAATATGAAGGTTTATATTGTTTTGGTAGGTTTTATGGTGTTTTGGGTGAGAGTGAAGGCAAAAAACAGAAAAAAAAATCAACTCTGTTTTATCTTTATTTGAGATATGTTTTCTGCCTAAAATATGATTTCAGATCTGTTTAGAGGGANGAGAAAAAAAAATCAACTCCCTTTTATCTTTATTTGAGATATGTTTTCTGCCTAAAATATGATTTCAGATCTGTTTAGAGGGAGCTTTTGAGAAAATAAGACAGAGAAATAGATTATGGAATAGAAAAGGAAGGAGTTTCATGGTGGTTGTGCAGAACAGTAAGAAGAAAGTCATGGCGGGGAAGGAAAGGAAAATAAATAAAAAGTCAAAAGAGAAAAATGGTAAGTCAAAGTTATTTTAGGTTTTCTATCCAACAAAAAAAATGATCTGGCATATTTTTATCTGATGTGGATTCTGACATAGCGCGTCAGAAGAATTTGAGACACTCATTTTGATCAGATAAAAATATTTAGATGAAAATCTAAAGGGACCGGGATGACAAACCCGGTAAATATCGGATAGGCTATTCTTTAATAGAGAGTGTACGGCAGGAATCTCATCTTTTATTATAACGAGGTGTGCGTTCTGCTTTTTGTCTCTTGGAACCGTACTATGGCATTAAAATAAATACTGAAAAAAGAATCAAGTGTCATGTAAAATATCTCGGAAACTTGGCTTTGTAATTCGTTACGAATAATATATTAATAATATAACCTTTTTTCACGTTAAATCACTAGAGATAATACTACAGAAAATCTGTAAAAATAACCCAAGATTTTATTCAAATTGCAAGTGATTATAGGGAATTATTTTCTCAAAATTTATTGATAGTGACATCAATATTCGAAAGTTTTTTTTTTCCTTATTATGCATTTCATATTCTAAATTCATTGACTCAACTTATTCGAATTCGTTAAAGTATAGTGTCGTGTGCATAATTATTTTTATAACTATTGTCAATATTTAAAGTGGTGAACAAATAAATAATTGTTCACTAAAAAACACAATTCAAATCATATTAATAAACCACAATTCCAATACACTTCTACAATTCCCTACAGCTTTTTTCAGACAATGAAGCTAAAAATACTTTTTTTTAAAACGTGAGGTTCGAACCTTTGACCATTATTTGGGATTATAAAAGAAAGAATAAACTCAAATCGCCGCCCAACTAATCTCTTAAATTATAAATAGTCGGTATTGTATGTGTGTGTGCGTGTAAAATTAATGTGTAACCTATGTAAATCGGCTAGAAAATATAAACATTAAACCTGACCAAATAATAAATACTTCTATGTTATGCGAATTCTATTTGTAAAATTAATAAAATTTCCCAACTGCTTGTGCTAACCCCTCGAAAAGTATTCAAAAGTTAAAAACATTACATATGAAATGTATGTTTGGTATGAAAAATGTATTTCTCAAAAATGAAAGTTGTCTCAGCGGCACCATTCCATTCACTTATTCTTAATATCGAAATCAAGAATCAACATATTTACGCATATATAATACCTCAAATGCACAGAGTATGTGTTAACGTCGGGTTATCGGGTAGTGCGAAATTTAGCCAAACAACATTATAATGTCAATAATAAAGACAATGCAAGTTGATAATAACGCCAATTAAAGAAGATAAAGAAGACACAAATTAATGTGGTTCGGTCATAACTTACGTTCACAAGCAGAGAGGAGCAATTTTACTATACTAACAAGAGTACAAAAGAGAGTACAAAATTAGAGTAAATACTCTAATTAGTCCCAAATACCCCAAGAGAATAACCTCACAAGATCACTCCAAAGAAAGGGTTCACACAAGTATTTCACAACACTCACTCTCTTACAAAATACTCTATAATGAAATAAAGGAGGAGAAAGAAAGACATAAGTGAAAAGCTCTTGAATTGGTGTGTTTGCAAATGAAGAGAATCTCCTCTATTTATAGCAAGAAATCTTTGGCCTAATAGTGGATATTATGTCATGGCAAATATCATGAAAATTTGGCCATATTACAAATCTCCACCTTGGCCTAATTTCGGCTTATATATAGTAAATTTGCTCCACCTTCTCCGCAAAAACCCCAAAGAGCAAAATCATTCTTCATAAATGTTAGCAGGATTGTCTCTAGTGTTGATCTTCTGAACAGATACTTTTCCTTCAGCAATGGTTTCTCGAATGAAATGATACTTTATATCAATATGTTTCGTCCTCTTATGATACATCTGATCTTTAGTCAAGTGAATGGCACTTTGACTATCATAGAAAATGGTAAGACTACTTTAGTGTGAACTGAGTTCTACAAATAGACCTTTCAACCATAAGGCTTCTTTGATTACCTCGATCACTGTCATATATTCTTCTTCGGTAGTAGATAAAGCTACTACATGTTGTAATGTAGCTTTTCAACTAATAGCGCAACCACCAATGTAAAATACATAGCTTGTGAGTGATTTTCTTTTGTCAAGATCACCTGCATAATCTGAGTCTACAAAACCAACCAAAGTGTTAGTATTTCTCCCAAACTCCAAANTTACAAAATACTCTATAATGAAATAAAGGAGGAGAAAGAAAGACATAAGTGAAAAGCTCTTGAATTGGTGTGTTTGCAAATGAAGAGAATCTCCTCTATTTATAGCAAGAAATCTTTGGCCTAATAGTGGATATTATGTCATGGCAAATATCATGAAAATTTGGCCATATTACAAATCTCCACCTTGGCCTAATTTCGGCTTATATATAGTAAATTTGCTCCACCTTCTCCGCAAAAACCCCAAAGAGCAAAATCATTCTTCATAAATGTTAGCAGGATTGTCTCTAGTGTTGATCTTCTGAACAGATACTTTTCCTTCAGCAATGGTTTCTCGAATGAAATGATACTTTATATCAATATGTTTCGTCCTCTTATGATACATCTGATCTTTAGTCAAGTGAATGGCACTTTGACTATCATAGAAAATGGTAAGACTACTTTAGTGTGAACTGAGTTCTACAAATAGACCTTTCAACCATAAGGCTTCTTTGATTACCTCGATCACTGTCATATATTCTTCTTCGGTAGTAGATAAAGCTACTACATATTGTAATGTAGCTTTTCAACTAATAGCGCAACCACCAATGCAAAATACATAGCTTGTGAGTGATTTTCTTTTGTCAAGATCACCTGCATAATCTGAGTCTACAAAATCAACCAAAGTGTTAGTATTTATCCCAAACTTCAAACGTGTGTTTGAAGTACCTCGCAAGTATCTAAGAATCCATTTCACAACCTGCCAATGTGCTTTACCAGAGCAAGCCATATAACGACTTAGAACGCTCACTGCTTGTGAAATGTCTGAACGTATACAAATCATTGCATACATAATACTAC
>AWOL01S0050356.1:0-18123 GCA_000715115.1 Nicotiana otophora
ATCTTCAGTTTCCTACTTATTGTATCAATGAAACGTTCCTTCTTGGATTTCCTCCTTACATCCGTAGATGAAGACTTCCCCCACCATGAACGCATTGCTATGTGAGATTATCGTGAGCAAGGACAGTCAACTGTAGCGTATACCAAAATCTTAGCTGAATAAAACCAGCTAAATAGCTAAATCCTATGAGGAGTTCCTTTGAATATGCTTTTTTATCATAGAAGGGCTCATAGTGATTAGTTCAGTCCGTCAAAGAGCATCAAAGTTCAGTTCTAACCAATGCATGCACCTACAACCATTAAACAACTTAGAGTTTAAAACTTCTACAATTTAGACAGGGATATAGATGCAATATATGAGTTATGATAACAAGCACTATATCTATGGCCGTCTGCAAGAGAAAATGGGCTAATCAACAGCACCCTTCAGCTGTTTATGTCTTTGCAAGCATGAACAGGTAGAAGACAACAAAAGTATTAGGCATGTTAATAATTATCAAGTAAAATGTTCAGCAACCTAACAATTTGAGTTCAACAAGTTCATCCAATTTAAGTTCTAGTAAATTCATTTGGGTTTTGGGGGGGGGAGGGCAACAGAAATTAGTGATCCATCTCTAAAGCATTAATAAAACCAGGGGATAACTCTAAATACGGATTAAACAGAAACTCAATTGAAAGCACCTCCAATCATCGGCATCCACAATTTCTAAAAGTATAATCATTCAGGAGTATATCTTACAAATGCTTCAAAATTATAAGTAAATGAAAGACAAAGAAGAGAAGAAGAAGCAGAATCTTACAAAGGCTTAGAAGTCAGTCTTGACTCCTTATAGCACAGCAACTCAAAGGAAATTACCATCACACCAGACATTTCATATAGCAGATACATCCTCCTAAGCTCCCCGAGAATGAAATCAAAAGGCAAACCTCTTTGTTACCTGGAATGTACGGAAACAAGTATTACATGCATGCAAATTATGATGCTAACAAATTTACTTAGAAAGAAAAAAGGAAATATGATGCTAACAAATGCTAATAATAGATGACCTGAATATTTTTCATTATGCTTCCTAGTGGATGTGCTCACATGTGCTAACTGAAGTAGTTATCCAGAAAAGGTTTCCTGAGCATATCTGTATGCGTCTGTGGGTGCATGCGCGTGTATGCCACACCATTAGTCACACAATCACAACAATAGACTTCTCTAAATAATAACCTTTTTTTTTCAAATTCACCTGAAACTAAAATTATTAGACTTGCAAAGAACATGATTTTCCCAATTTTTAGCTGCAGAAGCAATAAGTTAAAATCTGATCACGGAACAAGATAAAACCTTAACCACCCACTAATTGCAAATAAAATACAATCACATGCATATATTACTGTAATACTGTAATGCATATGTACATTACAGTGAGGTCAACATAAAACTAGGCTGACTTATGCAAAAGTCAAAGCGATAATTCACTTACTAGGTTAGCAAGAAAGTGCTCAAGCAGCATACCAAACCGAAAAAGGAAACACAAAAGTCAAAGCCCTAAATTCTATGACTTGTGAAGATAAAACTTGCCTGAATTTCACTGTGGAAGCAATCAAATTCAAATCTTGTTCAATAAACAATAAAGAAAAATAGCTGAAAATGAAACCATCAACAACAACAACAACAACAACCCAGTATAATCCCACTAGTGGGGTCTGGGGAGGGTAGTGTGTACGCAGACCTTACCCCTACCCTAGGATAGAGAGGCTGTTTCCAAATGACCCTCGGCATCCTTCCCTCCAAGAACTCCCCACCTTGCTCTTGGGGTGACTCGAACTCAAACCTCTTGGTTGGAAGTGGAGAATGCTTACCATCAGAGCAACCCAACACCTACTAATTTCAAATACAAACCCCAATCATTCTTGAGTTGCAACGATAAAAAAAATTCACTGAATTTAAGAAGTGGAAGCAATCAAAAATCCATTTTTGATCCATAAACAATTTTTAGAAAAGCTCGAATGAAAACTTAAATACCCACTAACAGTAAATAAAACACAATTATGTGCATAAATCACCGTAAGAACTAAGTCAAAACCCTAAATTCTTAGACTTCAAAATTTTCCTAAAATTTAAGCAAGTGGAAGCAATCAAAATCCATTATTGATCCATAAATAAAATAATTAAACAAGCTCAAATGAAACTTTAAATAAATCCATTAACTGCACACAAATAAAAAACAGATTTATGCGCATAAATCACTATAATTAGTCTACGTTACAGTGAAGTAAACAGAATCTGAGCTGACTTATGCAAAAAAGTCAAAGCCCCAATAATTTGGTAACTTACGGGATCTGGAAGAAAGTACCCGAATATCATCCCGACCCGCGCCCGACCCGAACTTAAATGGGCCTTTTGTGGCGCCGGTTGCCGGAGAATGAAGTTAAAGTGAAGTGATGAAAGGATTGATTGAAGAGAGTGTAGTGTGCATGGAGAAAAGGCTAAGCAGCAAATTTAGCAGTACATGCTGAAGTAGTAAATGACATATATATCCCTCAGTGTCATTTTTTAAAGTCAAATGTCATGACTTTTTAGTTTCTCAAGTCAGTTGACTTTTTTTTTGAGAAATTAATTTTGAGCTATTGGAAAAAAGTTGCTTTTTTGAATATTTGCGAATTCAGTTTTCAATTTCTTTTTTGTGTTTCCCTATCACGTCCAATTATCAACTTTGTTTTCCATTTAATTATTTATCATGGAAAAGAATAATATGGCAGTTACCAATTCCATTAGAGAGAGACATATATCTTATGCAAATGAGTTTATTGTTTTTTTTTTTGATGTTTCTCTCCATGTGTGTTTTACTCGTATTGATACCTCTACTAATTAGAATCTGTGCCGCGTATTAAGGCTTGTTAAAGGAGGAGGCGCTCTCTATCATACTTTTTTTTATCCCAAAACTCAAACTTAGATTCTTGCCACGTAAGGTTCATTAAAAGGTGAAGCGCTCCACCCATTAGGTGAGCTCGAATCCGAAACTGCTGGTCAAGGATGCAGACATACTCCTATTCATCCCTTAACGGCAACCAAATTCTGAAGTAAAAACAAGGACTACGACAATTGCTGTAGATAGGGGTGGGAATCATTTGTCCATCGACTGTATAGTATGATGTTTATTTGGACTTCTTCATTACATTGGCCCCTGAATGTTATGATCTTACACTAACGTAGAATGCAATTAAATAAGAGGGAGTAATGTGCAGGATTTCAACACCATCTACCTGTTCAAATCAAATGAGGAGCAAAACAGAGCTACTAAAAACATTTCAACAATATCTGTCACTACATCACAATAGTAGTAGTAGTAAATATTCACAGCAATTTGACATTGGAAAGACAAAAGCCTATTTTGTTTCCCCTTGAGTATGAAACTATTACTACTATCTTCTCATTGGATGATGGACTCGTCTGAGGTTGTAGTAGTTCTTTTCGGAGTAGGCAGAATTAGTCTCAACTACCAGCTCCTTGGGACAAAGACGTATTATTTCACTGATGTGGAGCAGCATTTGCTTGGTAGTTCCTGACTGTATTATTTCACTTTTTTATCCCTTGAAAATGAATCCTGGAATCAAGAATCAAGAATCAATTATCAAGGTCTGTTCAGCAACGGGCATTCTGATGCATTAAGCTCCCGCTATGCGCAGGGTCCGGAGAAGGGCTGATGTTTTAACTTCAATACCACACAAGAGGGGGTGATTTGTGTGATGTCCAATTTTTTGCTTAAACTGATTATGGAAAGACCTGGTTCTTCTAAGTGTTCCTTAACCTACTATTGCTGAAATAGTAAATGCGGAAAGTAAAGAACACAAGTATTTTACGTGAAAAACACCTAGCTCAAAAGGTGAAACAAATCATGACCTACTTCCCACTAGGATTTTCCCAAACTCTTCCACTAAATCACTAAACCAAAAAACTGCATTTACAAAACACTTTTGTAAACCTAGGATTAACTCTAGTCACGTTGTGTCAAACAACCTCTAACTGTTGCGACAACTTCAAGTTAACTGTAACTTGAATACTCTGAGTACCTATTACAATTGCCTCTAGATAAAGCTGAAAGGTACAATATGAAAACACATACTACAATTGAACTAGAATAAAAGACAGACACTTGAAGCTGGTTCTTTTATATGGTTCATGTAGCTTCAGGTTTGCACACTTGAATCACACACGAATTGCTTGCAAAATGCATTGCTATTTTTCTCTCAATTCACGTTTAACTTCTGCTTTTGTGCATACCTGTAGAATGAGAACATCCTGCGATTTATAGAGTTAGTAGAGTAGAAAATAACTAGAATTCTAATGCTACTCTTCCTTGGTGGAAGAGTTCTAGTTGATCTCAACTTCTAACTCCTCCCTTATCTTGGATAGTGTTCTCTTTGATTAATGAGTATTTCTCCTTATCAATTATGCAACCTTTTCGATCAGGAGATATCAATTATACCAAGTTAAACTTATCTCCTTCACGTGTATCCCACATGCTCGAACCTGCCCGTGTCTATGCACACAAGGGATGGAACTGGTTCATGCCTGAGCTTCCTTTGTCAATCTTCAAAACTAACCTTTACCTAGGCCAACAATGGCTGATGTATGTAGTCTTACCCTGCATTTCTACCGGAGGCTATTTCCACGGCTCGAACCCGTGATCTCCTGGTCACATGACAACAACTTTATCAGTTACGTCAAAACTCCCCTTCATAACATAACGAATTAACAGAAGTGCAACACACTAATTAAGGCGAGGATGATACTCACATGCACATGGATGATAGTTGTGGTTTTCTCTTCTTTTTCAACTTGCAACTCTTTCTTTATTTCAGAAAGGCAAAATACATAAAGACCCTATTAAACTTATCCAAAAAACAGGTTTGAATACTTAAACTAAACGGGTGTTCTTTTACCCCTATTCTTGTTCGAAGTGAATTAAATAACACCCTAACACTATAATACCAGTTTCACAATGTGATGTACTTTACACATGCGCCACATCAGAGCCATATCAGCGCCACGTTAGAGCCACATCAGAAATTATCTAAATTTTAATTTTTTAACCTTTTTGTCTATTCATATTTTTTTCCTTACTCATTATTTAATACACTAATAAATCTCTAATTAATTATTAAATTCCTCTTAATTATACTAGTATAGTACTCACGCGATGCGCGGAAAGTGTTAGAGAAAAAAATCACAACACAAAAAATTATTGCCTTATTTTTAGCTAAATGTAAATTTTACGGACATATTCTAATAAAGACAGTTGGTACAATGATAAATATAAAGTTCTTGATTTTATGTATACGATATAATTATCTGTCGAGGGTATTTCGGAAACAGTTTCTCTACCTTCACAAGGTAGGGGTAAGGTCTGCATACACTTTACCCTCTACAGACCCCACAATATGGAATTATACTGGGTGGGTATGTTGTTGTTTGTTGTTATAAGTACCTGCATAATTCGCGGATGTTGTAAAGTAAAGAAAACAAAAGTTGAAAGTTGAAGCTATTTCATAGTATAATTGCGTTCATCACAGTAAATCATAATTAGTTTAACATAACTGTGACCGAAGAACTTTATTTCAAGCATAATAGTTCTAATATGGATGCATTGGTTTATATATATAACAGCAAAGTTTGATAGTAGCCCCCTTTCTACTTTTAAGATTCCTCTATGATCATTCATTCTGCTAGTTAATAATATCCAAGGAAAGAAGACATTGAGAACACTTAATGATTATCCATGGATCAAGCATCTGACACTCATTATAGTTAATTTTCGTCATGCTTAAAAAAATATATATATTGTAACTCCACTCATATATCCTAATCAATTATAAATAAACAAATATTGCTTAGGAAATTCCAATAGGAAAGCTTCGAACAATTTTTGTTTTGTTTTAGATTTTACAATATTTATACCTTCGATATTTCTATGTCTTCCCATCAACTTTCAGCCACATATGTCATGGCAAACTTCGTGCGAGTTTTGATCATATATCTTTAGCACATTTCTACATCTCGATAAAGTTACAAACTTGTTGTTTTATACGTCAATGCCACACAAGAGGGGTGATTTGTGTGGTGTCCAATTTTTGCGTGCACTGATTATAGAAGGACCTGGTTCTTCTAAGTATTTCTTATACTACTGTTGCAGAAATAGTAAATGCGGAAAGTAAAGAACACAAGTATTTTTACGTGGAAAGCACCCGGCTCAAAAGGTGAAAAAACCACGACCTACTACTCAGTAGGATTTTCTCAAATACTTCACTAAATCACTGAGCCAAAACAACATTTACAAAACTCTTTGTAAACCTAAGGATTAACTCTAATCCCGTTGTGGCAACCAACCTCTAATTGTTACGACAACTTCAATTTAACTCTAATTTGAATACTCAGAGTACCTAATACAATTGCTTCTAGATAAAACTGAAAGGTATAATTTGAAAACCACATACTACAATAACAACAACAACAACAACAACAACAACAACCCAGTATAATCCCACTAGTGGAGTCTGGGGAGGGTAGTGCGTACGCAGACCTTACCCCTACCCTGGGGTAGAGAGGCTGTTTTCAATAGACCCTCGGCATCCTTCCCTCCAAGAACTCCCCACCTTGCTCTTGGGGTGACTCGAACTCACAACCTCTTGGTTGGAAGTGGAGGGTGCTTACCATCAGAGCAANTTTCTCAAATACTTCACTAAATCACTGAGCCAAAACAACATTTACAAAACTCTTTGTAAACCTAAGGATTAACTCTAATCCCGTTGTGGCAACCAACCTCTAATTGTTACGACAACTTCAATTTAACTCTAATTTGAATACTCAGAGTACCTAATACAATTGCTTCTAGATAAAACTGAAAGGTATAATTTGAAAACCACATACTACAATAACAACAACAACAACAACAACAACAACAACCCAGTATAATCCCACTAGTGGAGTCTGGGGAGGGTAGTGCGTACGCAGACCTTACCCCTACCCTGGGGTAGAGAGGCTGTTTTCAATAGACCCTCGGCATCCTTCCCTCCAAGAACTCCCCACCTTGCTCTTGGGGTGACTCGAACTCACAACCTCTTGGTTGGAAGTGAAGGGTGCTTACCATCAGAGCAAACCACATACTACAATAAAACTAGAATAAAATACAGACGCTTGGACCTGGTTCTTCTATCTGATTCATGTAACTTCAGGTTCACACACTTGAATCACACAGGAATTGCTTGCAAAATGCCTTGCTATTTTGCTCTAAACTCACGTTTAACTTTATCTTTTGTGCGTATTTGTAGAATGAGAACATCCTGCAATATATATAGTTAGTAGATGAAGAAATAACTAGAGTTCCAATGCTATACTCTTCCTTGGTGGAAGAGTTCTAGTTATCTTCAACTTCTAACTCCTCCCTTATCTTGGATAAATTTCTTTTCGAGTAAGGAGTCCTTATCCTTATCATTTATGCAATCTTTTCGATCTGGATATATCAGATATAACAGGTTAAGCTTATCTTCCTCACGTGCATCCCTTATGGAATTCTGCCCGTATCTGTGTACACTATGGATGGACCTGGTTCATGCACAAGTTTCTTTGTCAATCATCAAAACAAAACTTCACTTGGGCCAACAAATTTTCCCTTTTTAATGATGACAAATTCTGCGCTTTTCATAAGCATAAGACTTGTGTCAACTGAGTTCAATATCAACACAATGTTAGAATACTTTCCATTTTAAAGACACTAATCATCAAGGACCAGGTTCATTAGGTTATAAACATCACAATCCAAAGTAAAAAGCACAACCTATCTTCCCCCTTTTGGCATCATCAAAAAGTTGTATAATTATGTTAGATAACCAGATTTTAATAGAAATTACTCATGGCTACTGGGGCTACTTCAAATGCAATCATGGAATCAAGTATCATTTGTCAATCTAATGATATTAGCCATCTAAGAAGCATCATCAAACAATTAGAGCACAAAAGCAGTTGATTATCATTGATACTTAGTTATCCACAAAGCATAAAGAGAAATAAAAACACTGGATCATGAGCAAAAGAAAGAAAAAAATCCCATCCGGGTCACTGGTTGGTCTAACTGGGCTAGAAAGTCTTAAGGTTGGGAAGGACCGGGTTCTTGGTTCTTGGCTTGAAGTAGTTTCAGCATATCCTAAAGAATGCTATCATTCTTCTCTTTCTCCTTTGCAAGCTCAGCTCTGAGAGCATCTCTCTCAGCTTCTACTTCTGCCAACCTCTTCTTCAACCTTTCAATTTCAACATCCTTAGCCCCACTCTCTTGTACCAAGGTTCACATTTTGCTGTTCACAAGTACCTTTTTGGATGAACCAGGTTCTTTAGGAGTGGCGTGGACTTCATAGTCTCAAGCAGTCAAAATATTTGCCCCAAAGTGATCCTTGCTTGTACCAACTTCCAATTTCTTGATGGGTACCTTGAAGTGTGCATGTACATCCGTGAGAATAAAACCATAGTGTATGGCATGAGTTTTGGTGCCAGTTAGAGCCCTATCAAGAAGATGAATAATAAATCCAGGCTAATTGATTTGCCTCCCACTGTCCAAACATTCCATAAGGACCAGGTCCATGAATGTGGTAATGTGCCTCCTTTCCTGTCTAGGTAGGACAACTTTGTTAACAAATTCGAACATCGCTTTTTGGGGTGGCTTCATCTCACTTTTATACACAGCCTTGGGCTCAAGATCTTCATCATTGTCACAAAACTTTCTTGTAATGGCAAGGGCAGTAGAGGGATTCTCTAGACTTGGCCATTTGAGCTTCTTATAATCATTGTACCCTTTAGCAGGTACACCTAAGATCTCTCCCAGTTCTTTATCATCAAAATTCACTGTCACCCCCTTTACCACACTAGTGACCCTACCATCTTTGATCTCACAATTTTCCATGAACTCCACAATCTCAGTTCTAGCCAGTTTTCTATCCATCTGAAGGACCATGTCCTTCCATCCTTGCAATTGTAACTTCTCCAACAACATTAACATACCTTCCTCTCCAAGTCCCTGAGGAGTCTACCTTTTAAGATAGTTCTCTTCCCAAACTTAACCATCTTGTCCTTCTCAACATCATATTTGTTTTCTTCTTCTTCTTCTTCTTCTTCTTCTTCTTCTTCTTCTCTCTCCACTATTTTCACTTTTCTTGATTTCAACGCAGACCTGGTTCTTTTAGTCAAAGTATATGGCTCCGCAGACTTTGTTTTTGAAACAGACTTCTTTGTGGAAGTCTTGGCTTTCTTTACCTTTGTTGTCACAACCTCCATTTCTTCTGTCTCCTTTTCATCCCAAAGGACCAGGTCCATCTCGTCAATTTCAATAGCCTCAACAAAGGTCAAGGAGTTTAGGATTGAATGGGACTTTCCTCTTGATCATAATCCAAATATAATTATTTCAAAATATGCAGAGTGGAGAATACATACCAAGTAATTTTGATGAACCGGGTTCTTCACTGAGAAATCTCTTTTGTAAGTCTGAATTTTCCAAGAAAATAGAGATAATATCATTAGAGATTAATGAGTCATTTTAGCACATGTATACTGATGAAGGTATGAGACTCAGCAAAATCTAATCTAATTATTTACAGAAATTCATAATTTCTCTAACCAATTTTTTGAGTTAGAACTGGTTCCTTTTAGGTGATCTTAATCATCCCTAATTCTACCTTGTTCCTTTCAAAGTGATCTTTACTTAGAGCTTTAGTGAAGATGTCAACTATTTGCTTGTCAGTAGCAAAAATTCCACAATGATCAAACCTTTTTCATAATTGTCCCTCAAAAAGTGATGCCTAACATTTATGTGCTTAGTTCTTTTGTGATGAACCGGGTTCTTGGTCATATTAATCGCACTAGTGTTGTCACAGAAGATGGGGATACAACCTACGTCAATTCTAAAGTCCATTAATTATTATTTGATCCACGACAATTGATCACAACATGAGACATCAACAACATACTCAACTTCAGCAGTAGATAAGGCCACCGAATTTTGCTTTTTAGTGGCCCAAGACACAAGACATGAGCCAAGAAAGTGTGCCATACCTGAGGTGCTCTTTCCATCCACAAAAACCTGTATAGTCAGCATCAATATATCCCACTAAGTTGAAATTACTACCTTTTGGATACCATAGACAAATGTCAGTGGTGCCTTTTAGGTATCTCAAGATCCTCTTGACAAACAGTCAAATGAGACTCCTTTGGACTTGCCTGAAATCTAGCACAAAGGCCTACACTCAAAACAATGTCAGGTCCGCTAGCAGTGAGATACAACAAAGAGCCAATCATTCCCCTATACAACTTCTGATCAACAGACGAACCGGGTTCATTTACATCCAATTGTGTGGCAGTTGCTATAGGAGTGTCAATTTCTTTGGAATCTTCCATTTTAAACCTTTTAAGTAACTCTTTCACATACTTATGTTGATGGATCATAGTTCCATTTGAATTTCATTTAATTTGTAAGCCTAAAAAGAAATTAAACTCACCCATCATTCTCATGTCAAATTCACTCCCCATTAGTTTAGCAAATTCTTTACTTAACTTATCAGTAGTTGCTCCAAAGATTATGTCATCAACATATATCTGAATTACCAAGAGATCTTTACCTTTTTCTTTCAAGAATAAAGTATTGTCAATTTTACCTCTCTTGTAGCCATGCTCAAGCAAATATTTTGATAATCTTTCATATCATGCTCTTGGAGCCTGCTTAAGCTCATAAAGTGCCTTGTCAAGCTTGTACACATGATCAGGACATTCCTTCCTTTAAAAGCCCGGAGGTTGCTTGAAAAACACTTCTTCCTTTAGATAGCCACTGAGGAAGGCACTCTTGACATCCATATAATGGAGAGTTAATTCCATATAAGTAGCAAAGTCTATAAAGAGTCTATTTGCTTCCAATATTTCAACTGGAGAAAAAGTCTCATCATAGTCTATGCCCTCCTCTTGACTATATCCTTGAACCATCGATCTTGTCTTGTTCCTTGTAACTGTTCCATCTTCATCAAGTTTGTTTCTGAAGACCCACTTTGTGCCAATTACTGATCTGTCCTTGGGTCTTGGTACCAGATGCCAAACTTGACTTCTCTCAAATTGGTTGAGTTCATCTTGCATTGCATTTACCCAATCTACATCCTGCAAAGCCTCAGCAACATTTTTAGGTTCAATCAGAGATAAAAAAGCATCAAAAGCACAAAGATTCTTCAAAGAAGATCTGGTTTTAAATCTAAAGGTTGGATCAATTATTATGTTCTCAATGGGATGAGAACTTTGATACTTGTAAGGTTTCACAACCAGCTGATTTTCCCTAGATGTTCCTTCAATATTTTGTTGCCGAGGAACAAGTTCATGGACAGGTTCTCTTGAGGTTTGAGTATCACTTCCTATTTGTTCAGTTCCCCCTGTCAAGTTGCCCTGAGTGGAAGGACTTGTTCTATCACCTATTCCTACTTCTGGTGCAGCTTCAGTCTGTGTTGTAGTTTCATTTGAGTTTCTCACCACCCCAATTGCTTCATCATCATGTTCCTGCCTCTCAAAAAGAATGCTAGTTTCATCAAAAACCACATGTACACTTTATTCTACACACATAGTTCTTTGTTTTTATAAATCTTATAAGCTTTACTATGTGAAGAATATCCTAAGAATACTCCCTCATCACTTCTGGGATCAAACTTACCTAGGGAGTCTTTACATTATTGTGGACAAAGCACTTGCATCTAAATGCCCTAAGATGGGATATGTTTGTCTTTCTCCCTTTAGGTAACTCATAGGAGTCTTCTCTACAAGAGGTCTAGTCATGCATCTGTTTATGATGTAACATGCAGTGTTCACAATTTCTGCCCAGAAGCTATGGGGCGGTTTACTAGAAAGAAGCATAGTCCTAGCCATATCTTCAAGTGTCCTATTCTTTCTTTCAACTACTCCATTTTGTTGTGGAGTCCTAGGAGCAGAAAAATTATGATCTATGCCATGCTCATCACAAAATTGAGCAAATTTAGCATTCTCAAATTCAGTACCATGATCAGACCTAATTGATGCAAGTTGATTACCTAGTTGTTTCTGAGTTTTTCTAACAAAAGAAGTAAACATGTTAAATGCTTTATCTTTAGATGTTAAAAAAAATGCCCTAGTAAACCTAGAATAATCATCAACAAGCACCATCACATATATCTTACCACCTCTGCTTAATGTTCTCATTGATCCACAAAGATCCATATGGACCAGTTCCATTGTCCTAGTGGTGCTTACCACTTTCTTGCTTTTAAAAGAGGATCTTACCTGCATCCCCTTTGCACAAATCTCACAAAATTTATCCTCCTTGAACTTAATGTTAGGCAGTCCTATCACCAAATCCTTGGAGACTAGTTTGTTTAGTTGACTTAGACTAGCATGTCCAAGTTTCTTGTGCCAAAGAAGGGGATCATTATCTAACTGTGATGACTCAAAATGTCATCTTTAAATTTAATAAATAATTTTATATTCTAAGACCTTAAAAATTACCATGTATCATTCCTCGACTTGCGTGCGCAGTCCGTACAATTTTTCGAAAAGTTTTTATGTGAAAAATGGATTAAAATATGAAATAGAGCTTTAAAACTCAACTGAGTTGACTTTGGTCAACATTTTGAGCAAACAGACCCGGATCAGTGTTTTGACAATTCCGGTAGATCCGTATCGTGATTTGAGACTTGAGCGTATGCCCGAAATTGAATTCCGATGTCCCTAGCCCGAGATATGGAATTTTGATGAAACATTAAAAGCTTGAAAGCTTAATGATTTTTAAAACATTACTGATGTTGGATTTATTGACCTCGGGTCCGTATTTTGGTTTCGGAGCCCGGTATAGGTCCATTATAATATTTATGACTTGTCTGCCGAATTTGGTGAGAATCGGAGTTGATTTGACGTGATTCGGACGTCCGATTGTAAAAATATAAGTTTTAAAATTTTATTGGAAATTTCCTTTGATTTGGTGTCCGATTCATAGTTCTTGGTGTTATTTTGGCAATTTGATCGAGCGACCAAGTTCGTATAATATTTTAGGACTTGGGTGCATGTTTGGTTTAGAGCCCCGAGGGCTTGGGTTGGTTTCGGGTGGTTAACGGATCATTTTTGGACTTGAGAAAAACTGCAGAAATCTGCTTCTGGTATCCTTCTTCGCGTTCGCGAAAGGGGGCTCGCGTTCGCGAAGAAGAAACTGGAGGCAGATGAAAATTACTCTTCGTGTTCGTGTAGGGGGGGCCGCGTTCACAAAGGCTTGAGGTGCGAAGCTTCGCGTTCGCGATCGAAGCCTCACGTTCGCGAAGGGAAAGAGGCTGGCCAGGAAAATTAGCCTCNAGGGTAAAAATTCCAGAAACAGAACTTAAGTTCTAGAAATGGGGTTTCGACCCATTTTCAACTCTTTTCCATTTTTGAGCTCGGGTAAGGCGATTTTTGAGCGATTTTCACGAGAAAACATTGGGGTAAGTGTTCTTTATCCTATATTGATTATATGTTATGATTTCATACTCATTTATATTATGAATCCGTGAATTTATGAAAGAAAAATCAGATTTTTATAAATTCTTCCAAAAACGAAAATTTAAGATTTGAAGGTCCATTTGATATCGGAATTAGATAATTTTTATATGGTTGAACTCGTAGTGGAACGGGTATTCGGATTTCGTGAGTGTTTCCGGAATTTGAGATATGGGTCCCACTGTCGAATAATTTAATTAATTTTAGATTTTTATCCGAAAAATTAGTAAATTCATATAGCATTAATTCCTATAATTCGTATTGAGTATATTGAATTGTTTATGAATAGATTTGAAGCTTTTGGAGACAAATTTAAAAGGAAAAGCTGTGATTGAGTAATTGATTGAAATTTGCAAAGCGAGGTAAGTGTCGTGGTTAACCTTGGCTTAAGGGAATAGAACCCTTAAATTATTTGTTATGTGAGATGCATGTGAACGGCGTATAGACGAGGTGCCGAGTGTCTATACGTCGTCAAATTAATTGTTGCATAATTACTTGAAAAATTATAAATTATTTTAAATCATGAATTAATTATTATAATAATTGTTTCTCTCCTATTCTTTGTCAAATATTAATTCTTGAATTCCTGCATTAATTGTTACATGCTATTTGAATTATGTGCCTTAATTGTTATTTGACATTTAGCATATTAAATATTAAACTGTATATTTTCTCTCTGATTTCCATAATAATTTGCTATTTTCCTTGTTTGTTTCATAATTAAATCATAATTATTGTATGCTTGTTGTCTTATAATGTTATATTAATTGTTGCATTTATTGGGGAAATTTCTTCTATAAGAATTGGTAAATGAATACGTTGGAGGATCGGGTTGCACGCCGCAGCAGAATTGATTATAATGAATATGTTGGAGGATCGAGTTGCACGCTGCAACAGAATTAATTATAATAAATATATTGGAGGATCGAGTTGCACGCCTCAACAGACTTATTAAAAAGTCCATATTGGAGGATCGGGTTGCACACCGCAACAGACTTATTAAAAGTCCATATTGGAGGATCTGGTTGCACACCGCAACAGACTTATTTAAAAATCGACATACATATATATTGGGGGATCGGGTTGCACGCCGCAACAGACTTGATTAAAATGAATATATATGGGAGGAGCGGGTTGTACACCGCAACAGAACTAAATGTGAATATATTAAGAGAGCGGGTTACACACTGCAACAGAACTGAGTGTGAATATATTGTAAGAGCGGGTTACACGCTGCAACAAAATTAAATGTAAATATATTGTGAGAGCGGGTTGCACGCTGCAACAAAATTGATGGAAATGATAACTGGTTATGACTGCTGAGTTGGCTTCAATTATTATAAACGAGTTACCTGATTTATTTTTATTATTGTTGTTATTACTAATATTGCGTACAGGTAACGTAAGTGACCCTCCTTAGCCTCATCACTACTTCGTCGAGGTTAGGCTCAGCACTTACCAGTACATGGGGTCGGTTGTACTGATACTACACTTTACACTTCTTGTACAGATTTTGGAGTTGGTCCCAGCAGCGTACCATAGACTTGCTCGGATTTCAGCTACTCAGAGGAGACTTGAGGTATAACTGCACGTCGTTCGTAGTTCTGATGTCCCCGTCTACTTTACTTTAGCTGTTTGTTTGTTTCCAGACAACTTTATTTTATTCAGGCCTTTATTTGTATTTATTCTAGAAGCTCGTGCACTTGTGACACCAATTCTGGGATGGTATTTAGACACCATTGTCTTTATGGATTAATCACTATATTTCAGACCGTACTTCCACATTTACTTATTTGTTATTAATAAATTTAAAGATTGTTTAAAAATTGGTTAATATCATTCTAACGTTGGCTTTCCTAGCAAGTGAAATGTTAGGCGCCATCACGGTCCGAAGGTGGGAATTTCGGGTCGTGATAGTTGGTATCAGAGCATTAGGTTACATAGGTCTCACGAATCACGAGCAAGCTTAATAGAGTCTGAAGGATCGGTACGGAGACGTCTGTACTTATCTCTCCGAGGCTATGGAGTTTAGGAACAATTTCACTTCTTTCATTCCTTATCGTGCGACATTGGTTTATCTTGAAACATATATCTCATATTGTTTTGTATCCACTCGTGTATGATATTGCGCACTCGGTATCAGTTGTGCATCAACGGTTCGTGATGCCGCAAATGGATTACGAGAGAGCCATAGATGCTCAACATTGCCTCAACGTGTGGTTCCGACTGAAGATGCAGGCATATTGAGAGATCAATCAGTGAATCATGTGAGGGGTGCAACGAACCTTGGCATCTGATTAATATATACGAGCTGTGAACGGTAATATTATGGATTATCGGACGTGGTGAACTATGACATCGCACCAAGTGGGGGAGTCCACTATCAATGGATGGATTGCGGGGTCATGTGTTATATCAGTTTTGACCTGAAATGTATATATGTGGTAGTGAAAGGTTCTCCAAAATTTATACATGTTTAAGACTTGAGATTTTGTAGAGGATAAGGCTGGGACTTGCGGTATGTCCGCCTACTTAATAATCCTATACTTCAGTACTAAAGGAGTTAGAGAAATAACTTTAATTTTTAGAAAGTCTACTCAGTGTGGATGATATGGTTGCGGATTTTGGGGTGCTTCGGAGGAAATACAGTGGTTGACGAGATTTTGGACCGAGATTTGTCTGTATGGAGCTTTATTTTTTTGATCGTTGTGTATAAATAAGGGTGTTAAGAAATAGGTCAGCTCAACAGTGTTGAGTCAGGATAACAAAAGATAAATTGGCCTTGGGAGATATAATTCTCCACAAGTGTCTGTGGCAAGCCTATGAAGAGAGCAGACCAGCTAATGCAACACCGCCCACTTGGCTCAGTTCTCAGAAACGTGTTTGAAAGAGTTTGTTCCTGGTCTCTTCGTAATGCGTGGCGCATAGTGTTTGAATGGTTGCGTCAGGTCACCAAGATGGTGTCATAATATGCCATCAGGTTCAATAAGTTAGCCCGTCATATTCCTACTTTGCTTCCTACAGCCAGAGAGCGAGTCCACAGACTCATTAAAGGATCTAATTATAATTATAAAATTTGGTACGACTCGGGAGCTACAGGCTAATACTTCATTTCCGCTAGTGGTAGAAATTGCCAAGATATTGGAATGTGTTCGGGAAGGAAACTAAGGAAACCAAGATGTCTTGAGGTTCTGGGGGATTCAGTGGATTCTACTCTGCAAGTATAAATCATTATGGCAGGGGCTTGGGCAGTCGGCCAACCCAATTCTCACATCGGATTAATCGAGGTGCTCCAGTAAGTTTTTTTTAATGCACCATCGACATGAGTTTCCTACAATGGTTATTCCAGTTATCTGGCACAGACTCAATATGAGCAGCCAATCCCGCAAAGGGGTTGTTATGAATACGGTGATACTAGGAACATCATTAGAAAATTGTCTCAAATTTGGGAGAGACATATTTCATCAAAGCACTCAGTCTACGTGCCCCATTATAGTTACTACACTATCCACACGACCAGTTAGGGGTGGAGGACAGGCGGGTAGAAGGGGTCCTAGAGGTAGAGACCCAACCGTTGTTATATTTATTTTATGGTATGGCGGAGGTCGTTACATCAGATGGTGTCGTTATGGGTACGACCTCGATTTAAAATAAAGGAATAATTTCCTTAACTTGATTCGGTTCTGAGTATCAAGACGAGTCCTCCTATTGTGCTCCACTTATGAGTGAGCTTCGTAATTCTATAATCTACTTATGTGTTTACTCCTGTTGGGAAGTTTTATGGAGATAAGTACGCCTATCATTCCATGTTGGTCTCTAATAAGAACTGTGAGGCTAAAGGTGACTTTCTATTACTCATATCGATAAGTTTTGATGTAATTTTCGGATAATTAATTACAAATTGTGAATTATATGCCCTACATGTGTGGGGTTCATTATGTTTTGTGATTTTGTGTAACCGAAATTATTTCAAAGGAGAAACTAGAAATTTTCGATTAGCACGATGTGCATATTCCTTGTGATTCAAAACCGAGGACGAGATCCTCACATTTTAATATAAAATGATATATTTAAATCGGTCTACGAGCTGCGGTGGAAGTTATATAAGGACGAGATCCTTGTGAGGAAAATTCTTGTGTTTAAGTTCTCCCTTGTGAAACTAAATTTGTACTATAGTAATAATAAGGGAGTCATGCCTGTTAGGCTTATGTGAAAATTCTTGTATGAAATTCTCTGTGCATACTTGCCAAATTTGTGTTGTAATATTGAGTTGTAACCTACGAGGTAGGTGCCCGCCCAGGTGGCGTTAAATGTGACTCGTTAATTTGGGTAAATAATTATGAGGTCTTCATGCCTCGCATCTCGTTATTAGTATTGTGAAGGTTTGAAACGAGATTTTTGTTAACATGAAGTTAATTGACGATTCTATAATTGATTATGAACAACTATTAAAACCAGATTGACCCAGAAGGGTGCCCCATTTAGATGGTCAGACGAGTGTGAGTTGAGCTTTCAGAAGCTCAAGACCTCTTTGACTACAACGCTAGTGTTGGTATTACCCACAGG
>AWOL01S0050356.1:42050-56045 GCA_000715115.1 Nicotiana otophora
ACGGTCCGAAGGTGGGAATTTCGGGTCGTGACACCAACACACTTAAGCAAGTGAGTTCATTTTTTGAAAGTCTGGACAGATCTATAACATATATGTTATTCACTCTTTTTCCCTGCAAAACTATCTTGTTAGTGGTAAGATTAATCACAAAGTATTTGATAGATGTGAATGCTACCATATTACCTCCATCACATAATTATGATACACTTATTAGACTGTACTCCAGTCCATCTATCAAGTAGACGTTCTCAATAGAGTGAGAACCAGTCTTACCTACCTTTCCAACCCCAATTATCTCACCTTTCTTCCCATTTCCAAAGGAGACATTACCTCTTTTAAGGTCCTCAAGTGAAATGAACTGGTTCTTGTTTCCTGTCATGTGCTTTGAGCAACCACTATCTATGTACCATATTTGGCTGCTCCCCTTCACTTGGACCTGTAAAAGGAAATCAGGGGTTAGTCTTAGGAACCCAAACTAGTTTGGGTCCCTTTCTATAGGCAAAAGGATGAATCAAATTCTTTTTAGCCCAACCAGGTAGTCTATTCTTCCCTTGAACAAATTCTTTGTTCTTTTGACTTGCCTTTTCTTTTGTAGTGCATTCACTTTTATAGTGACCTGTTTTACCACAGTGTGTGCAAATCTTGTTCTCAGGAAGTGTGAGGTACTTGATTTTGGGATCCCATTTAGGTGCGAGATTCCCAAAGCCACGTCCTCTTTTATTGCTACTATGGTGTTCCTATAGCCATGAAAGTGCATCGGAGGACCTGTTCCATTTACAAGTTCTGTCTAGCTCATGCTTGACCTTGCTTAGATCCTCCTTTAGGATTCTCACCTGCTCATCCCTTTTATACAACTCACCTTTCATTTTTCCTACATTTGCTTCTAGAGTGAGTTGTGTGTGATCAACTGTCTTTTTACCAGTACCTAATTTCAGTTTTAGATTTTCAGATCTAAGTTCTAAAACAGTTGAGTCCAGTGCATGGACCTGGTTCTTCAATATAGAATTTTCACTTACAGTCTCATTAACCCTAAGTTCTAAATTTTTGCACTTAGCCTTCAAAATCACACATTCTTTAGACAACTGTTCCTTTTCATTGTTTACATCCTCAGATTCATCAATTAGTTCTAGAAGTAACTCAGATAACCTTTCTTTAGACAATAATTTAATCTTATATTTGAGATGAATTACACTTACCTCAGTTTCTTCATCAGATTCTCCAATGGCCATAAGTTCTTGTTCATCCCCATCATCATTATCTGAGCTTTCATCTGAGATTTTTCCCCAAGCATCGACCATAGCCTTGGTTGATCCTTTTCTTTTCTTGGGTTGAACTTATTCCTTCTTCCTGTTCGTTCATTCAATTCTTTCCTTCTTCCATTCAATTTCCCATTGATGACAGTTCTTGATGTGGTGATCAGTCTTTCCACACTTGTAGCATCCATCACTATTTTGCTTCTCAGGAACTTTTGACTTACTATAGCTTCCACTTCTTGAAGGACCTTTTCCTCTCCTCAGGTACTTCTTGAAGTCCTTGTTGATCATAGCCATTTCATCATCTTCTAGATCAGAACCTTCAGTGATTCTGAGTGCCAGACTCCTTTCCTTCTTAGGTACATCCATTTTCATGGTTTGTCTCCTAAGTTCATAGGCAGTAAGATTTCCAATTAATTCATCCAGTGGGAGGGTGGCAATTTTATTTGATTCCTGAATGGCAGTGATTTTGCTCTCCCAAGTAACAAGAAGAACCCTTGTCAATATGTTCTCGACTCTATCTTCTTCGGGAATAATCCTTCCAAGAGACTTTAGTTCATTTGTCAATGTAGTGAACCTTGTGTACATAACTTGAATGATTTCTCCTTCCTTTATAGTAAAGTTCTCGTATTGAGAATACAGTAGAGTTCCTCTGGATCTCTTCACCTGAGGTATTTCTTCATGAGCCACTTGCAGAGTGTCCCAAATTTCCTTAGCAGTGGTACAGCTTTGGATCCTGCTGTACTCATCTGGACCAAGTCCACAAACAAGCCATTTCTTGGCTTTAGCATTCTTCTCCTATTTCCTCAAGTCCTCAACAGTGCAATCTGCTCTTGTCTTTGGTACCTCTACTCCTTCAATATTTATCTTCATGGTAGCCAGTGGACCATCGGTGACAATGTCCCATAAAACTCATAGTCCTCTCCTGTAATGTGATCTCTCATCCTATTTTTTTACCAAGAGTAGTACTGACCGTTGAAGAGTGGTGGTCTAGTAGTGGATTGCCCTTCCTAGTTTCCAGTAGTGCACTCGTCTTGATTTTCTCCTAAGGTGTTAGCCTCTTCAAAGATAACTCGCTCTGATACCAATTGATTTTTTATACGTCAATGCCACACAAGAGGGGGATGGGTGATTTGTGTGGTGTCCAATTTTTACGTGCACTGATTATAGAAGGACCTGATTCTTCTAAGTGTTCCTTATACTATTGTTTCGGAAATAGTAAATGCGGAAAGTAAAGAACACAAATATTTTTATGTGGAAAACACCGGCTCAAAAGGTGAAAATACCACTACTCAGTAAAATTTTTCCCAACATTTCACTAAATCATTGAGCCAAAACAGTATTTACAAAACTCTTTGTAAACCTAAGGATTAACTCTAATCCCGTTGTGGCAACCGGCCTCTAACTGTTGCGACAACTTCAAGTTAACTCTAACTTGAATACTTAGAGTACCTAATTCAATTTCTTCTAGATAAAGCTAAGAGGTACAATTTGAAAACCACCTACTACAATGAAATTAGAATAAAAGACAGACGCTTGAAAATGGTTCTTCTATCTGATTCATGTAACTTCAGGTTCACACATTTGAATCACACAGGAATTGCTTGCAAAATGCCTTGCTATTTTGCTCTCAACTCACGTTTAACTTCAGCTTTTGTGCGTACCAGTAGAATGAGAACATCCTGCAATATATAGAGTTAGTAGATCAAGAAATAACTAGAGTTCTAATATTGTACTCTTCCTTGATGGAAGGGTTCTAGTTATCTTCAACTTTTAACTCCTCCCTTATCTTGGATAAATTTCTCTTCGAGTAAGGAGTCCTTCCCCTTATAATTTATGCAACCTTTTCGATCACGAGATATCAGATATAACAGGTTAAACTTATCTCCCTCACGTGCATTTCTTATGCTCGAATTCTGTCCGTGTCTGTGTACACTGTGGATGGACCTGGTTCATGCACAAGTTCCTTTGTCAATCATCAAAACGAAACTTCACTTAGGCCAACAAAACTGCATGATAAACTTGAGTAGACGCACACACAAAACACACGCATAAATTTTGCCCATATGAATTTCCGTTACCATAGATTGATAGTAAAGTTTGGAGCATCCAAATCATGGGTAAAGAGGTGATTATCCTAGCAGAATGCTAGTGAAAATAGGGAATATAAAACTTGCATCTTCTCGAGTGAATCATCTTAGCGCACCCTATACTTAAATATTCGAACGTACATACACATATATACCAACAAAATAGCGATACCAAAAGATATAGCATCATACCTTTGTTCTTACCACCCATATCACATAAGATATACTCTCTCTATTCCAATTTATATGAGGATTAACCTATTTGGGGAGTCAGACAGCTCTTTCTTTGACTCAATTTCAAACATAGATTCTTCGAGTATTTTTTAATAAAATATACATATTTGATAACTACATAAAAATTACTATAAGTTTGCATAATTAATAATTCACAGTATATGAAAAGAATTAGAGAAATTCATAGTCAAAGAAAGAGTTATTTGACTCCGGAATAGGTCAATCCTCATATAAATTGGGACGGAGAGAGTAGCTAAACTTTAATTTAGTCTATTAAATCAAAGACTCGCTTTCTCTATTTACGTGTTTATGAAGTTGAGATTTACGATTATTTTCTCAATAAATCAATCAGGAACATGAACATACAATGCAGAGTAACACGTATATTGAAAAGAGTAATTTATCAGAGGTACGTATCCATTAACAACTCTTTATTTAGTTCTAAGCTCCCTATAAGAGTCTTAAAGGTGTTAGCCTAAATAATTGCTATTTTAGAGTTGATGATCTGTTTTTTCTTCACCACGCTCGGAGTGTCGTATTGAAGTTATGCGAACCAATGAGTTTGGTTAACCAACTTTTTAAAATTTGTGTCCAACATCTTTGTGATAGACTTCTTCTAGTTTTATATTATGGGTTTTTACTCTTTATTTTTAGTTGGATACAATCTTCTCTAATTTTTTTAACTTTTGAGCTTTTTGAGAGAATACGAATCTTAGTGGTTAGCACGTAAATATCCTTGTTTGTACCGTCACTATATTTTTCTGCCATGGACTTTAAAGTCATTCTCAAGTGTCCTTTTTTCATTTCTTTATCTCCTCTTGAATTTGACCATTTGCATTAACATATGAAGTTAGATAAAATATCGATGACTACACGAAATGACCAACTTAAGGTCTACAACAAAGTTTTTAACTCTCACCAGCAAAGTACGCCTAAGCATCTGATCAGAGTTTGACTCCTATTAAAAGACAGTTTGCAAAGTGTTAAATCCTCAAAAATCAACAATTATCTCCTAACCAAATTTTATGGAAATATAGATGTTATTATATGTTTCTCTTTGCATAAGAGAATTTCTAAACATATTGAGCATTTAGTTGTGAAGTTGGAAGTTTTTCAATTATTATTATTCCCGATAAATATTTATTTGTAAGAAAATAGTACGATGGTATAATTTAAAGTAATTTTACAATTAGAGATTTGCAAATGAAGAATAAGCACAAGAATCAACATTTAGTATGCAAGTTTGAAAATGTAGAAGAAGAACGCACAATTTGGTTAATTGAAGGATGCACCCAACCGACAGTAGAATCAACAGAATCCTTAACTTCGTCATATGAAGTGTTTTTCTCTTTCTGTAGTAGAAAATCTCGATCTTCTTTGTTAAATGCTTTGACTTTATTGATGGTGATAATCCCCTATTGCGCCTAAAGTTAAACAAAAAAAGAAAAAAAAATAGTTTATTTAGAGGAAGAATGAAGAATCCACAAAAGATGCAGTTAAAATAAGAGGAGATTTTAATCCAAACAACTGTAGTAAACATATAAGAATCTGGGTAACATTTTGCTGCAGAAACAGTAATTTTCTTTTATAAACATAACATAAACACAATTTAAAACGTAAAGAAGTGAAGAAGTGTTATTTAAAAAAGAATAAAGTTCCCTTACTTAAATCAATATGCTTGCTTTCAATGTAGAAGAGAGTTCTCTTAGAACCTTGATTGTTCGAAGTTCCCTTACCCAAATCAACCCCTTCTTCTATCCTACTTACAGCGTAGTGTAATATTTCTTCTCTGTTATGGTAGTTGTAAATAATTAATTTTTGATTATATTTGAATGTTTACTACCTTGTACTATGTAAATATTTTTAGAAATTTAATATATATATATATATTTTTTAGCTTTGTTATATTTTTTCATATAGGGTAAGAATTAAAAATAATTTAAAAGGTCAAATTATTACTATTAGTATTATTTTTATTTTTTGTCTTTATTTTAAAATAAAATAAATTTAAAAAAAACCGAAAAAACTAAATATCTTTTTTTAAATTTTTGGATAGGAATAAAATAATGAAAAAATTAAAAGTATGGAATAAAAAAGTAAAAGTAAAAGTAGGTGGAAGTTGTTTAATATAAAAGTAAAAGAAAGTGAAAAATTTAAAAAATAAAAATAAAAGAGTGTGAAAATTTTAAAAATGAAAAGTAAAAGAAAGTTGGAATTAAAAAATAAAAGTAAAGGTAGCTGAAATTTATTTTTTTAAAAAAGTAATTGAAAGTGAAAATTTTAAAAAGAAAAGTAAAATAAGTGGAAATTAAAAAAAAAGAAAAATAAAATAAGTGGAAAATAAAACAAAAAGTAAAGTAAAAAAAGCGAAAAATTAAAAAATAAAAGTAAAGGAAAGTGGGGAATTATTTTTATTTAAAAAAGAAGAAAAATGGGAAATGAGATTTTTTTAATTAAAACATAATAAATAAAAAAATCTGAAAAAATTCGGAATTTGTTTTCTATAAATAGAAGAGAAATGTGAGTGAGAAAGAAAAAAAAAGAAGGGAGGAGGGAATTGAGAGAAATTATTTTTCTTCTTCTACGCTAAGAGAATTTCTACTCGTGTCATTCTTTCTTCATCTTTCTTTTGAAAACTCCAGTAAGTCATCACCCAAAACCCAACAAAAAATACTTCAAAACATCCATTTTCATGCGCCAAACAGTGGAGTCACTAGTCGAGGTCGAGAATTCCATTGGAGCTCCGTTCACTAGCTTTGATGTTCTTCTTCGCTTATGCTTGTTCAACGTTCGTCTTAGTTATTGTACCTGTTTTTGAAGACTCATTTAATTGGAAATTTTGCATTAAAGGCTTATTCTTTCCTATCTTATTTCATGTGATTTTATTAATTTGCCTTTAAATTTTATAAATAATAATGTAAATTTGTCATTAAAAGTTATATGCTTAATTATGTTTCTACAAATATGGTATTCAAGCTTGCTTTAAAGTCGGAAAGATTTGGACCCTAATAAGTTTGGGTTTCGATTGTTGGGCTATAGGGTATTGGTATATGATAGTTTATTTATTCAAATATCTAAAATCATACACTTCTTCCACAAGTAATTCCATAATTCATGACCTCACAATAATCTCAAAGTTTAGGAAGAATAATGAACATCGTTAGAGTGTTTTAGGCACGCTTTTAATTAGTTTGTCACGATTATGTATACCTTCACGTGGCATAATTGTGATTTTCAAAATTAAAACTGAAGTATGTGTTCGCGCAACTTTGTTCAAAATAATCTTAATATAATAAAATGTTATTAATTGTGTACACTTACGCGTGACATGATTTTGGCACAATAAACAAAACGGATTCACACACGTGATTCATTTCAAAGATAATTTCATATTTTAATAATTAAAAGCGGATAGATAAAGTATGGAAACCAATAAATCACAGTTTATCCAAAATTAGTTCAAGCCAAATATAGTCAATAAAGCGACCATGCTAGAACTACGGGACTCGGGGAATGCCTTACACCTTCTCCCTGGTCAACAGAATTCCTTACCCGAACTTTATTTTTGCAGATCAATAATAATAGAGTCAAACCTTCCTTTGACTAGGGATTCAAATAAAAGGTGACATGGAATACCCAAAGAATCAATTTCAAGTGGCGACTCTGTAAATAAAATAATCCCTACTCAAATTTGTCACTTTAATTGGAAAAACTCTTTAACCCACAACAAGCCATAATATATATCTTTTGGGGGGGAGGAGGGGGGGATACAAAAGGGATGTGACAGCTCTAACGACTATGCTGGGGATCTCAACTAGAATTCGAGCTTGTACATATTGATTTTTATTTGGCTTTATTAATTTTGTATATATTGTGATTTATTGGTCCTAATGTGCTATTTTCCCACTTTTTACCGCTTTGATATTGTTGAACTGTACATATAAATTGTCTTCTCACGCACCCCTCTGAGTCTTCTTGAAATTAATTGGGCATTTGCTTGACATAGTCCGCTTTCTTTGAGATAGCCAAGGTGCTTGTCACCCGGTGAAGGATTTAAGTCATACATATTTTAGGCAAGGAGCACCACCAGCTAAGCCGGAAATCAATATTATCGGTACGCTGACCCTCCTCGGGTCGAGTTATTCGCTCGAGTAAGCCAGTCTAGATACCTTCTCTATCAGGATTTAAACCTAGAAGAATAAACCTCATGCCGGATATTCTTAGTAGGTTCGCTTTATTTGCATTACGTGCATTTGACTTAGCAAGGGTCGACACAGGAGCCGAGTTCTGCTTTAGGACATGTACCTTGTTGAGACTATTATGTCATGTTATGTGCTATTTGTTGCATTATTTGGGAGGCTTGCATGTTGATCGACTTTAGCATAAATCAGTTGAATAAACAGATAAAAAAAATGATGTGGTCTAATGCGAATAGTTTTTAAAGATTAATTTTCATAAAAAAAAAAATAGTCGATTTTGATCAAACTACGCGGGTCTGATTCTCACCGGATGTGAGATACATAGGCAAATCTCATAGGTTTCGGGCCCAATTTTTACAAATCAAAAACTATTTTCATTTAATTCCGTCTTTAGAAATCTTTCATTAGAAAATCCCAAATAAAATAAAATAAAAAATCAAAAATATTTCCTTTCTTTTTAGAAGTCTTTCATTCGAAAAAGAAAATCAAATCAAAATCCAAAAATATATTTTTTTCCTTCTTTAGAAGTCTTTCTTCGGAAAACATAAAATAAAAATTGAAATTAAAAAAAAAATATTTTCTTTCTTCTTTAGAAGTCTTTCTTTTAAAAAATTCTAAAAAACAAATCAAAATCTAAAAAACAAATATTTTCTTTCTTTCGAAAATTACAAAAAAAGAAACACAAAAAAAAATATATATATAAAAAGAAAAACTCAAAATCCAAAAATATTTTCTTTATTCTTAAAGAAGTTTTTCTTTCAAAAATTTTCCCCAAAAACAAAATCAAAAATCAAAATTTAAAAATATTTTCTTTGTTAGAAGTTTTCGTGATCTGTTTTGTATATGAGTAAAAACAAAGAGTTAGTTTATTTACTATTCCTGATCTTCTCTTGAACTACGTGGGTCTGATTTTCACCGAATGTGAGATACGTAGGCAATCCTCATCGGATTCGATCATAGCCATAAAAAAATTGAGTAAAAATAAACCGAAAAAACAGAAAAAAATATTGAGTGAAAAAGAAAGAAAAGAGTGACAAAAAATAACAGAGAAAAACAAAGAGCGAAAAATAACAAAAAGAGAAAGAAAAAGAAACCAAAATATGAAAAAAGGACCTCCCGAGAAGGAATCAGTTCACCCCTGTTGGTGAATCATACTCGAGCTTTTTCCAAAAGTTAGTCAGGCTAGGTCTACTGTAGCCAGTAGCCCTGAACCGGCCAAACCCCGAGTCCCCCTCGTATCGGGCTAATCCTAGATGTGAATACGACTCTGGAGCAGTGGGACATGATATGGAGGACTGTTGGACTCTTAAGAGAGCAGTGGAAGACCTCATCGAGGTCAAGGCAATAGTGCTTAGGGAGGAAGAAGTCCCTAATATGATGAACAATCCTCTGCCTACTCATATCAATGGGCCAGTAGTTGGAATGATCTGTGAAGATGAATGATTTGATCCTGCACTGAAAGCCTCAGTAGCCATTACCGCGGCAGAAGAGAAACCTAAAAACGGGCGCCAAACCTGAAAAGTTCTCTGTCAGATGGGAGTCTCGGTAGCAGGTCTTACTATCTTTTCTGCGTCTAGATTATTTCAGGGCGTAATCCGGACGTTTTACTTTTATTGTCTTACTTTCTGATGTAAACCCTTCTATCTTTAAAAATTAAAAAAAAATCAAATCAAATGAAATTAATATTTCATTGTAAAGGAATGTCTCTTTTCTTAATCTTGTCACCTTCCTTATTCTCTTTTCAGTTCTGTTAATGTAGATTTTAATAACATAACATGCTTGCGGACTTCATACCCAGATCCTAAAACGCTGTCAGACCTCGAAATAATAAATCAAGAAGCAGAATGTGTTGAAGATAAGGCTTGTGAGAAAATAAACAAAGAATTGGAACAGTAGGCCTACGCCAAGTCCAAATAAAATCAGCAAAAGTTGAAATTCCCTCTATTCGGATCATTGTTGAAACCGAGATTGAGGATAAAGATTGGGTCAAGAACCGATTGGAACGATTGACACTGATTGACGAGAAACGATTGGCCGCAGTTTGCCACGGGCAGTTGTACCAACAAAATGGCCTGTGCCTACAACAAGAAAGTGTGGCCCGAGAAATTTGAAATAGGACAACTCATTCTGAGACGTATCCTCCCACCTCATGAAGAAGCTAAAGGGAAATTGGCTCCAAATTGGAAAAGTCCATACATTATAATGAGAGTACTGCCAAAAGAGAGCGTTGTACCTGTGAAGCATCGAAAACATATCCCTGAAACAACTGTCAACGCGGGTGCAGTAAAAAGGTATTATGTTTGACCCTCTATGTAGCATTAATGTTCTCTGATTGGGATGACCAAGGCTTTCATTCTCGCTATTCAAACACCATCAACCTTTGCTAACACTTTTGAGCCGATTACCTTTCTTTGATTACCCTCTTTGGAACCTGAAGATGTTATTAAAAAAAAGAAGAAACAAGAAAGAAAAAAGAAAAAAAAAGGAAAAAAAAGAAGAAAAAAAAGAAAAAGAAGAAGAAAAAGAAAACAAAACAAAAATCCAAACAAGTTCATTCACTTGAACTACGTTCGACTTGATTCTGAAAGGATACGTAGGCAGCCTCTCTCTGGGGTTCAGTCACACCAAAATAAAAATCCATATTTCCAAAAACAAAATAAAAAATAAAATAAAACTGTGGCAGATTTTACAATAGTTCGTCGATGGTTTCGCCTTAAAGGTTCCAAAGTTGTAATTTAATCAAAATATTTTTTACCCAAATCCTTTTCAAGTCCTTTCGATCAATCATCGAGAATGTTCAAGAATTGGAGGATATAATTATTTGGATCTGATACAACCAAATGAGAAAAATAAAATAAGAGAGTCTTATTGGTGAAAACCCTCAGAGGCACCATAGGGTGATGGTGAACAGATAAAATAAAAATAAAAGAGTCTTGTTAGTGAAAACCCGCAAAGGGCACTATAAGGCGATGCTGAGAAGAGAAATGAGAGAGGTCAACTAGTGAAAATCCGCAAAGGGCACTACTAATCGAAAAGAGAATCTTTACATCCATTGGTATGGACATTCCTGGGCAAGAATTCTCGGTTTCGAGGCAAAAGTTGTGATGAATTTCTGAGAGTCAGACAGTTTATACAGATCAGGCATCCAGTCCAAAAGGTATGTCATGTTCATTGAAGTCTGCATGTAATCCAGATAAGTCCTTCTTTCCTTTCCCCGAAAGGGATACCTCTTGTCTAAATTCATTGTCCATTCCATTATTTGTTATTCTTTGAATCCCTTTCGGTCTAACTCTGTTCCAAAAACTAAGGCAAATAAGGGATGGCAAGACTGATTTACAAGGTTCTCGTTTGATACAAGCTAATATGCAAAAAAGGCACCCAGACTCGACAGGAGCATCAAGTCGACCCCGACTGGCTATGGAGGCCGATGCTTAAAAAGCAAAAACTCTTGTAAGGAGGAAATCAAATTTAAAGTGCTTACAAGGCAAAATCAAGTTGAATAGGTTAAGTCCCAAGTGGCTAACCGTTTTGGCAAAGTTTGAAAAGTCAAAGGATCCCCAATGCTCTGAAATTGAAAGTTTTGGAGGAAATAAATCGAAAGTGAAATGCCACAAAGGCAAAATAAAGTTAAAAAGGTTAAGTCCCACTCGACCAACCGTCATGTAAAAGGTTAAAAAGTCAAAGTCTCTCCGGGGCCAGAATGCAGGTGGTATTCATGCAATATCTAGTGGCATGTTGAAATTATCATCAAAAGAAGATGGGCACAAAGACAAGATACCAAAGACATCAAGGCCACAAACCGACCACCACTTTTAAAACTCACATTTTTTCTTTGTTTAAAGAAGGAACAAAGCAGTGCAGAATGGCAATTCCTAAAGGACGAAAGTCACCAAAGGTGAGTTTCGCAAAATCTCTATTTTCTTTTATTTTCAGCATATATGACTATTACATATTATTTACGTAGCTTAACCCAGGTAGAACTTTTTTGCCTAGGTGGATCCAGCTCATAGTTCAGGGTAGAAGTACTCTTCGCCCAGACTGTTTTTCGTAGCTTAACCCAGGTAGAACCTTTTCGCCTAAGGGAATCCAGCTTATAGTTCCGGGTAGAAGTACTCGTCGCCCAGGCTGTTTTTCGTAGCTTAACCCAGGTAGAACCTTTTCGCCTAGGGGGATCCAGCTCATAGTTTTCGGGTAGAAGTACTCTTCGCTCAGGTTGTTTTACGTAGCTTAACCTAGGTAGAACCTTTTTTCCTAGAGGGATCCAGCTCATAGTTCCGGGTAGAAGTACTCTTCGCTCAGGATGTTTTTCGTAGCTTAACCCAGGTAGAATCTTTTCACCTAAGGGGATCCAGCTCATAGTTTCCGGGTAGAAGTACTCTTCGCTCAAGTTATTTTACGTAGCTTAACCCAGGTAGAACCTTTTCGCCTAGGGGGATCCAGCTCATAGTTTTGGGTAGAAGTACTCTTCAGATGTTTTACGTAGCTTAACCCAGGTAGAACCCTTTAGCCTAGGGGGATCCAGCTCATAGTTACGGGTAGAAGTACTCTTCGCCCAGGTTGTTTTTCGTAGCTTAACCCATGTAGAACCTTTTCACCTAGGGGGATCCAACTCATAATTTTCGGGTAGAAGTACTCTCCGCTCAGGTTGTTTTACGTAGCTTAAACCAGGTAGAACCTTTTCTCCTAGGGAGATCCAGCTCATAGTTCTGGGTAGAAGTACTCTTCGCCTAGGATGTTTTACATAGCTTAACCCAGGTAGAACCTTTTCGCCTAGGGGGATCCAGCTCATAGTTCCGGGTAGGAGTACTATTCGCTCAGGTTATTTTACGTAGCTTAACCCAGGTAGAACCTTTTCGCCTAGGGGGATCCAGCTCATAGTTCCGGGTAGGAGTACTATTCGCTCAGGTTATTTTACGTAGCTTAACCCAGGTAGAACCTTTTCGCTTAGGGGGATCCAGCTCATAGTTCCATGTAGAAGTTCTCTTCGCTCAGGTTATTTTTCGTAACTTAACCTAAGTAGAACCTTTTCGCCTAGGGGAATCCATCTCATAGTTTCGAGTAGAAGTACTCTTCGCGCAGGCTGTTTTTCGTAGCTTATCCCAGGTAGAACTTTTTTGCCTAGGGGGATCCAGCTCATAGTTACGGGTAGAAGTATTCTTCGTCCATGCTGTTTTTCGTAGCTTAACCCAGGTAGAACGTTTTCGCCTAGGGGGATCCAGCTCATAGTTTCCGGGTAGAAGTACTCTTCGCTCAGGTTGGTTTACGTAGCTTAACCCAGGTAGAACCTTTTTGCCTAGGGGGATCCAACTCATAGTTTCCAGGTAGAAGTACTTTTTGCCCAGGTTTATTTTTTATAGCTTAACCCAGGTAAGAATCTTTTCTCCTAGGGGGATCCAGCTCATAGTTTCCGGATAGAAGTACGCTTCGCCCAGGCTGCTTTTCGTAGCTTAACGCAGGTAGAACCTTTTCGCCTCGGGGGATCCAGCTCATAGTTCCGGGTAGAAGTACTCTTCGCTCAGGATATGTTATGTAGCTTAACCCAGGTAAAGCCTTTTTGCCTAGGGGGATCCAGCTCATAGTTTCCGGGTAGAAGTACTCTTCGCCCAGGCTGGTTTTTGTAGCTTAACCCAAGTAGAACCTTTTCGCCTAAGGGGATCCAGCTCATAGTTTCCGGGTAGAAGTACTCTTCGCCCAGGCTGGTTTTTGTAGCTTAACCCAAGTAGAACCTTTTCGCCTAAGGGGATCCAGCTCATAGTTCCGGATAGAAGTACTTTTCGCTCAGGTTGTTTTTCGTAGCTTAACCAGGTAAAACTATTTCGCCTAGGGGGATCCAGCTCATAGTTCCGGGTAGAAGTACTCTTCGCTCAAGTTGTTTTACGTAAGTTAACCCAGGTAGAACCTTTTCGCCTAGGGGGATCCAGCTCATAGTTCCGGGTAGAAGTACTCTTTGCTCATGTTGTTTTACGTAGTTTAACCTAGGTAGAAACCTTTCGTCTAGGGGAATCCATTTCATATTCTGGGTAGAAGTACTCTTCGCCCAGGCTCGCTTTTCGCAATTTAACCCAAGTAGAACCTTTTCGCCCAAGGGATTCATTTTCATTTCAGTAGTACAGGGAACCAACCCCTGGTTACATTTCTTTTCCGTAATACAGGGTGCCATCCTTTAGTTACATTTCCTTTCAGTAATATAGGATGCCATCGCATGACTACATTCTTTTC
>AWOL01S0050358.1:0-31383 GCA_000715115.1 Nicotiana otophora
ACAAAGTGTGTGGATAAGGTGCCATTTGGGTTTAGAGACCAAATGGGGATGTCCATGGCTATTTGGTTGTTGGAAAGGGAAATGGAGGAAATCTTTTCTCTAATGTTTTGTAGTAGCTCGAAGGAGATTTGTGACCAGTTCCACTGGTCGTGGTACCACAACTGGGAGACTGTAGGGTTATTGTCATTGATACAAAAGGGCCATTGAATGATCGAACGGATACCAGGAGTGTTGGAGATCCAATTTTCATAATAGAAGTGAATGAATTTTCTATTGCCAACATCCAATGTGATGCCTTTTGTAATAATTTCCCATCCTTTCAACACATTTTGCCAAATGAAAGAGTTGGTCTTGGCATTAGCTCGCCCACTGTATTTTTGGATTAGGGTATTAACACAAATTGTAGAAGGGTTGGTAAAAAATCCCCATGCTAACCCTGCTAGTGCATCTTTATGTTTATGAATTGCTTTACGAATTCCCAGACCCCCAGGTTTTAGGGAGAGTTATGACATCCCCGGCAACGTAGTGAATTCTCTTGTTATAAAAAGTAGTGCCCCAAATGAAGTCACCCTGGATTTTGTCAATTTGTTGTTGAGTCTCCTTAGAGAGGGACATGTATTGCATGATATGATTCGGTATAGCGTTGGGGGCATGGTTTGCTAGAATTGTACGTCCCGCAAAACTTAGGAAGCTTGATTTCCAATTGAACAGCTTGTGACGCATATTATCAATAACAAATTGGAAATCNGTCGTGATGGCACTTAGTCTCTAATACTAGGTAAGCCGACTATAATAACAATTCAAGCCATTTTTTTAAATATAAACCAACATCAAAAATATTCAAACAAACTCCCAAGACTGGAAATACTGAGTCACGAACTGTAACTGAATACATGGAATGATCTCAAGGATCGAATACTCAATAATGTTTGATTAATAATTAACAATACAATAAAATGGAAAGACATCAAGGGACTGAGACGACCAAGCAACTCTACCTTGAATCCTTGCGATCACACTTTAACTCTGTCCGAGTCTGATAGCTCCAATACCTGGCTCTGCACAAATATGTGTAGAAGTGTAGTAGGAGTACACCATGGTCGGTACCCAGTAAGTATCAAGACTAACCTCAGTGGAGTAGTGACGAGGTACAGTCGAGACACTCACTAGTCTAATAACCTGTGTAATATTATATACAAAAATAATAGGAAATAAATAACAATGATGGCAAAAATAATCAACCAGTGATATACACAGCTGGGCGACAACAACACCATAAATATTACGCAACAAATAATGAATACAAGTACAATCAATTAATCAAGTCCTTCTAATATAAAGCTTTTGCCTATATCTTTTTCAAATAGAAATCTTCAGGATATAATACTTTCATATAAATCTCTTTCAAATACAATTTCTTCAAATAAATATCTTTCAAATAAAATTCTTTCAAATAAATACAATTTCACCCTGCCACTTTCATATTTTCACGGCACCTCGTGCCAATTTCTTTATCACAACCTCACGGACAACTCACGTGCCAAATATCATCATCATTCAAGGACAACGTTAGTACATGCTAGGTAGCTATTATGCTCAAGTAACTGGATTATCTCTGTGGAATCAGTTTCTATTTCTAGGGGAGTTAATCTTCTATCATCTACGAGTTTCAACCCTGATTGGAGTGCTAGTAACTCTGCATGTGTAGGAGTGTAGGCTCGGACTGCTTTAGTGAAGCCTACTACCCAGTTACCTTGTGTGTTTCTAATAATTCCTCCAATGCCCCCCGCATGATATCTATCCAAAAAAAGTTCCATCTGTATTTAATTTGTATGTCTGAGGTGGTGGTGATTGCCACTTGATGAGGATGGGGTTTTTGTACGTGGGGCTCGCATTTTTTTCTACGAGGAGTTTGAATTCGATGGTACGTATTTTGACCAATTGGTAGTTTAAAGGTTTGAAGAGGTTGTGAAAGCAATTGTTATTTCTATTTAGCCAAAGTTGCATTAGTACAAAAGGAAATACATCTTCCTAAGTTATATGGTTGTAATTGGTAGGTATATGGAGATCCTTCAGCAAAAGCACCTAGTGCTTGCCATTTGGGAGGGTTTGAGTATCAATTCCCAAGCTACTCAAGAATGTATGGGCAGCTATACAATGTAGGAAGATATTTGTGATAGTTTCTTCTTCATTCTTACATATTGGGCACAAGTAGTCATTGTGACTCCAATTTGATGAAGATATGACTTTGTGGGAAGCCTGTTACGATAGCTATGCCTAAGAAAGAATTTTATTTTATTTAGGGTACTTAGTTTCCAAATCCATTCAATGTCAATATGTGATTGTTGGTGTTGGTGAAGTAAAGTTTAAACAAAGTGTGTGGATAAGGTGCCATTTGGGTTTAGAGACCAAATGGGGATGTCCATGGCTATTTGGTTGTTGGAAAGGGAAATGGAGGAAATCTTTTCTCTAATGTTTTGTAGTAGCTCGAAGGAGATTTGTGACCAGTTCCACTGGTCGTGGTACCACAACTGGGAGACTGTAGGGTTATTGTCATTGATACAAAAGGGCCATTGAATGATCGAACGGATACCAGGAGTGTTGGAGATCCAATTTTCATAATAGAAGTGAATGAATTTTCTATTGCCAACATCCAATGTGATGCCTTTTGTAATAATTTCCCATCCTTTCAACACATTTTGCCAAATGAAAGAGTTGGTCTTGGCATTAGCTCGCCCACTGTATTTTTGGATTAGGGTATTAACACAAATTGTAGAAGGGTTGGTAAAAAATCCCCATGCTAACCCTGCTAGTGCATCTTTATGTTTATGAATTGCTTTACGAATTCCCAGACCCCCAGGTTTTAGGGAGAGTTATGACATCCCCGGCAACGTAGTGAATTCTCTTGTTATAAAAAGTAGTGCCCCAAATGAAGTCACCCTGGATTTTGTCAATTTGTTGTTGAGTCTCCTTAGAGAGGGACATGTATTGCATGATATGATTCGGTATAGCGTTGGGGGCATGGTTTGCTAGAATTGTACGTCCCGCAAAACTTAGGAAGCTTGATTTCCAATTGAACAGCTTGTGACGCATATTATCAATAACAAATTGGAAATCACCTGGCTTTGGTTTGTTGTTGAGGATAGGGAATCCCAAGTATTTTTCAAACTGTGTGGTTGGGTTAATGTTGAGCAACTCAACTGCGCATTCTCTTAGGGCAAGTGAGCAATTGTTTGAGAAAAGAATTTTTAATTTTGTATATTGTCACGACCCAAAATCCTGCCACAGGCGTCGTGATGGCACTTAGTCTCTAAGACTAGGTAAGCCGACTATAATAACAATTCAAGCCATTTTTTTAAATATAAACCAACATCAAAAATATTCAAACAAACTCCCAAGACTGGAAATACTGAGTCACGAACTGTAACTGAATACATGGAATGATCTCAAGGATCGAATACTCAATAATGTTTGATTAATAATTAACAATACAATAAAATGGAAAGACATCAAGGGACTGAGACGACCAAGCAACTCTACCTTGAATCCTTGCGATCACACTTTAACTCTGTCCGAGTCTGATAGCTCCAATACCTGGCTCTGCACAAATATGTGTAGAAGTGTAGTAGGAGTACACCATGGTCGGTACCCAGTAAGTATCAAGACTAACCTCAGTGGAGTAGTGACGAGGTACAGTCGAGACACTCACTAGTCTAATAACCTGTGTAATATTATATACAAAAATAATAGGAAATAAATAACAATGATGGCAAAAATAATCAACCAGTGATATACACAGCTGGGCGACAACAACACCATAAATATTACGCAACAAATAATGAATACAAGTACAATCAATTAATCAAGTCCTTCTAATATAAAGCTTTTGCCTATATCTTTTTCAAATAGAAATCTTCAGGATATAATACTTTCATATAAATCTCTTTCAAATACAATTTCTTCAAATAAATATCTTTCAAATAAAATTCTTTCAAATAAATACAATTTCACCCTGCCACTTTCATATTTTCACGGCACCTCGTGCCAATTTCTTTATCACAACCTCACGGACAACTCACGTGCCAAATATCATCATCATTCAAGGACAACGTTAGTACATGCTAGGTAGCTATTATGCTCAAGTAACTGGATTATCTCTGTGGAATCAGTTTCTATTTCTAGGGGAGTTAATCTTCTATCATCTACGAGTTTCAACCCTGATTGGAGTGCTAGTAACTCTGCATGTGTAGGAGTGTAGGCTCGGACTGCTTTAGTGAAGCCTACTACCCAGTTACCTTGTGTGTTTCTAATAATTCCTCCAATGCCCCCCGCATGATATCTATCCAAAAAAAGTTCCATCTGTATTTAATTTGTATGTCTGAGGTGGTGGTGATTGCCACTTGATGAGGATGGGGTTTTTGTACGTGGGGCTCGCATTTTTTTCTACGAGGAGTTTGAATTCGATGGTACGTATTTTGACCAATTGGTAGTTTAAAGGTTTGAAGAGGTTGTGAAAGCAATTGTTATTTCTATTTAGCCAAAGTTGCATTAGTACAAAAGGAAATACATCTTCCTAAGTTATATGGTTGTAATTGGTAGGTATATGGAGATCCTTCAGCAAAAGCACCTAGTGCTTGCCATTTGGGAGGGTTTGAGTATCAATTCCCAAGCTACTCAAGAATGTATGGGCAGCTATACAATGTAGGAAGATATTTGTGATAGTTTCTTCTTCATTCTTACATATTGGGCACAAGTAGTCATTGTGACTCCAATTTGATGAAGATATGACTTTGTGGGAAGCCTGTTACGATAGCTATGCCTAAGAAAGAATTTTATTTTATTTAGGGTACTTAGTTTCCAAATCCATTCAATGTCAATATGTGATTGTTGGTGTTGGTGAAGTAAAGTTTAAACAAAGTGTGTGGATAAGGTGCCATTTGGGTTTAGAGACCAAATGGGGATGTCCATGGCTATTTGGTTGTTGGAAAGGGAAATGGAGGAAATCTTTTCTCTAATGTTTTGTAGTAGCTCGAAGGAGATTTGTGACCAGTTCCACTGGTCGTGGTACCACAACTGGGAGACTGTAGGGTTATTGTCATTGATACAAAAGGGCCATTGAATGATCGAACGGATACCAGGAGTGTTGGAGATCCAATTTTCATAATAGAAGTGAATGAATTTTCTATTGCCAACATCCAATGTGATGCCTTTTGTAATAATTTCCCATCCTTTCAACACATTTTGCCAAATGAAAGAGTTGGTCTTGGCATTAGCTCGCCCACTGTATTTTTGGATTAGGGTATTAACACAAATTGTAGAAGGGTTGGTAAAAAATCCCCATGCTAACCCTGCTAGTGCATCTTTATGTTTATGAATTGCTTTACGAATTCCCAGACCCCCAGGTTTTAGGGAGAGTTATGACATCCCCGGCAACGTAGTGAATTCTCTTGTTATAAAAAGTAGTGCCCCAAATGAAGTCACCCTGGATTTTGTCAATTTGTTGTTGAGTCTCCTTAGAGAGGGACATGTATTGCATGATATGATTCGGTATAGCGTTGGGGGCATGGTTTGCTAGAATTGTACGTCCCGCAAAACTTAGGAAGCTTGATTTCCAATTGAACAGCTTGTGACGCATATTATTAATAACAAATTGGAAATTACCTGGCTTTGGTTTGTTGTTGAGGATAGGGAATCCCAAGTATTTTTCAAACTGTGTGGTTGGGTTAATGTTGAGCAACTCAACTGCGCATTCTCTTAGGGCAAGTGAGCAATTGTTTGAGAAAAGAATTTTTAATTTTGTATATTGTCACGACCCAAAATCCTGCCACAGGCATCGTGATGGCACTTAGTCTCTAAGACTAGGTAAGCCGATTATAATAACAATTCAAGCCATTTTTTTAAATATAAACCAACATCAAAAATATTCAAACAAACTCCCAAGACTGGAAATACTGAGTCACGAACTCTAACTGAATACATGGAATGATCTCAAGGATCGAATACTCAATAATGTTTGATTAATAATTAACAATACAATAAAATGGAAAGACATCAAGGGACTGAGACGACCAAGAAACTCTACCTTGAATCCTTGCGATCACACTTTAACTCTATCCGAGTCTGATAGCTCCAATATCTGGCTCTGCACAAATATGTGTAGAAGTGTAGTATGAGTACACCACGGTCGGTACCCAGTAAGTATCAAGACTAACCTCAGTGGAGTAGTGATGAGGTACAGTCGAGACACTCACTAGTTTAATAACCTGTGTAATATTGTATATAAAAATAATAGGAAATAAATAACAATGATGGCAACAATAATCAACTAGTGATATACACAGCTGGGTGACAACAACACCATAAATATTACACAACAAATAATGAATACAAGTACAATAAATTAATCAAGTCCTTCCAATATAAAGCTTTCGCCTATATCGTTTTCAAATAGAAATCTTCAGGATATAATACTTTCATATAAATCTCTTTCAAATACAATTTCTTCAAATAAATATCTTTCAAATAAATACAATTTCACCCTGCCACTTTCATATTTCCCCGGCACCTCGTGCCAATTTCTCTATCACAACCGCACGGACAACTTACGTGCCAAATATCATCATCATTCAAGGACAACGTTAGTACATGCTGGGTAGCTATTATGCTCAAGTAACTGGATTATCTTTGTGGAGTCAGTTTCTATTTCTAGGGGAGTTAATCTTCTATCATCTGTGAGTTTCAACCCTGATTGGAATGCTTGTAACTCTGCATGTGTAGGGGTGTAGGCTCGGACTGCCTTAGTGAAGCCTACTACCCAGTTACCTTGTGTGTTTCTAATAATTCCTCCAATGCCCCCTGCATGATATCTATCCAAAAATGTGCCATTTGTATTTAATTTGTATGTCTGAGGTGGTGGTGATTGCCACTTGATGAGGATGGGGTTTTTGTGCGTGGGGCTCGCATTTTTTTCTACGAGTTGTTTGAATTCGATGGTATGTATTTTGACCATTTGGTAGTTTAAAGGTTTGGAGAGGTTGTGAAATCAATTGTTATTTATATTTAGCCAAAGTTGCATTGGTACAAAAGGAAATACATCTTCCTAAGTTATATGGTTGTAATTGGTAGGTATATGAGATCCTTCAGCAAAAGCATCCAGTGCTTGCCATTTGGGAGGGTTTGAGTATCAATTTCCAGGCTACTCCAGAATGTATGGGCAGCTATACAATGTAGGAAGATATGTCTGATAGTTTCTTCTTCATTCTTACATATTGGGCACAAGTAATCATTGGTGACTCCAATTCGATGAATATATGACTTTTTGGGAAACCTATTTCGATAGCATTACCTAAGGAAGAATTTTATTTTATTTAGGGTACTTAGTTTCCAAATCCATTCATAGTCAATATGTGTTTGTTGGTGTTGGTGAAGTAAGGTATAAATAAAGTGTGTGGAGAAGGTGCTTTTTGGGTTTAGAGACCAAATGGGGGTGTCCATGGCTATTGGGTTGTTGGAAAGGGAAATGGAGGAAATCTTTTCTCTAATGTTTTCTAGTAGCTCGAAGGAGACTTGTGACCAGTTTTACTGGTCGTGGTACCACAATTGGGAGACTGTCGGGTTTGTGTTGTTGATACAAAAGGGCCATTGAATGATCGAACGGATACCAGGAGTGTTGGGGATGCAATTTTCATTATAGAAGTGAATGCATTTTCCATTGCCAACATCCCATGTGATGCCTTTTATAACAATTTCCCATTCTTTCAACACATTTTGCCAAATGAAAGAGTTGGTCTTGGCATTAGCTCGCCCACTATATTTTTGGATTAGGGTATTAACAGAAATTATAGAAGGGTTGGTCAAAAATCTCCATGCTAACCCTGCTAGTGCATCTTTATTTTTATGGATTGCTTTACGAATTCCCAGACCCCCAGGTTTTAGGGATAGTTACAACATCCCCGGTAACGTAGTGAATTCTCTTGTTATGAGAAGTAGTGCCCCAAATGAAGTCACCCTATATTTTGTCAATTTGTTTTTGAGTCATCTTCGAGAGGGGCATTTATTGCATGATATGATTTGGTATAGCGTTGGGGGCATATTTTGCTAGAATTGTACGTCCCGCAAGACTTAGGAAGCTTGATTTCCAATTTGACAGCTTGTGACGCATATTATCAATAACAAATTGGAAATCTCCTGGCTTTGGTTTGTTGTTGAGGATAGGGAATCCCAAATATTTTTCAAATTGTGTGGTTGGGTTAATGTTGAGCAATCAACTGCGTATTCTCTTATGGCAAGTGAGCAGTTGTTTTAGAAAAGAATTTTTATTTTTGTATTGTGTCACGACCCGAAGTCCTGCCACAGGCGTCGTGATGGCACTTAGTCTCTAAGAGTTGGTAAGCCGATTATAATAACAATTCAAGCCATTTTTTTTAAATATAAACCAATATCAAAAATATTCAAACAAACTCCCAAAACTGGTAATACTGAGTCACGAACTCTAACTGAATACATGGAATGATCTCAAGGATCGAATACTCAATACTATTTGATTAATAATTAACAGTACAATAAAATGAAAAGACTTCAAGGGACTACGATGACCAAGCAACTCTACCTTGAATCCTTGCGATCACACTTTAACTCTGTTCGAGTCCGATAACTCCAATACCTGGCTCTGCAAACAAATGTGCAGAAGTGTAGTATGAGTACACCATGGTCGGTACTCAGTAAGTATCAAGACTAACCTCAGTGGAGTAGTGACGAGGTACAGTCGAGACACTCGCTAGTCTAATAACCTGTGCAATATAGTATACAAAAATAATAGGAAACAATTAACAATGATGGCAACAATAATCAACCAGTGATATACACAGCTGGGCGACAAGAACACCATAAATATTGCGCAACAACTAATGAATGCAAGTATAACCAATTAATCAAGTCCTTCCAATATAAATCTTTCGCCTATATATTTTTCAAATAGAAATCTTCAGGATATAATACTTTCAAATAAATATCTTTCAAATAAATATCTTTCAAATATAATTCCTTCAAATAAATATCTTTCAAATATACTTCTTTCAAATAAATATCTTTCGAATAAAAGTTACCCTGCCACTTTCATATTTCTACGGCACCTCGTGCCAATTTCTCTATCACAACCGCACGGACAACTCACGTGCCAAATATCATCATCATTTAACCACGGCACCTTGTGCTCACATTTCAGATCACAAATGCACGGACAATTCACGTGCCAATAGCATCATTATTTACTCACGGCACTTTGTGCCCATATTTCATATCACAACTGCACGGACAGTTCACGTGCCAATATTATCATTATTTACTCACGGCACTTTGTGCCCATATTTCATATCACAACTGCACGGACAGTTCACGTGCCAATATTATCATTATTTACTCACGGCACTTTGTGCCCATATTTCATATCACAACTGCACGGACAGTTCACGTGCCAATATTATCATTATTTACTCACGGCACTTTGTGCCCATATTTCATATCACAACTGCACGGACAGTTCACGTGCCAATATTATCATTATTTACTCACGGCACCTCGCGCCTACATTTCATTTCATAATTCGCCTGGAAATAACCACAGGCTCCCAATTTCAGCATATATTAAACTATTATCAATTTACCAACAACAACACAAATTGCACAAGGTATAAAACTAAACACAAGGAAAATCACAACATCACATGAAAATTACCAACGCAATAACACCACATCATCACATACCATCCCTGACAATAGCCACCCTTATCTCTCCTATATCCACCTTTACCACTCCTATAATAGCCTCCCTTATCCCTCTTCCCTGACAATATCAATAGCCACCCTTATCGCTCTGATAGCCACCCTTATCTCTCCTATAGCCACCCTTATCACTCATATAATAGCCTCCCTTATTCCTCCGCCCTGACAATATCAATAGCCACCCTTATCACTCATATAATAGCCTCCCTTATTCCTCCGCCCTGACAATATCAATAGCCACCCTTATCGCTCATATAGCCACCCTTATCCCTCCGCCCTAACAATTCTCATACAATTTTATGAACAGACCAACACCAAATTTGGGGACCTATTCGCCTTCTCTGGACCAGCACTAGAACGTATCAATGACATGCTAGCAATGATAGGATTTGTCGCCGCCCTTGGCACTGAATTCGGCGAAGGCGCCAACATATTCGCTCAAATGTCAAGCGGAGGTTTCGCGTAGTTTTTAGGGACAAGTTCTTTACTAACACTAGCCTCTCTAATTACTCTATTTCAAGGCATTAAAGTTGAGAAAGGATATACAAGTGTGATTATGAGTGTTGATGTTGAGATTTGGAATGGAAGATTTGCTATGTTGGGATTAGTTGCTTTGGCTTTTTGTAATGACCCGACCAGTCGTTTTGAGCCCTAGTGCATCATTCAGCGTTCGAGACATTTAGTAGCTTTATTTCAGGTGTTATGACTTGTACGTGTGGTCGAAAATAAATTTCGGAAAGTTCGGAGTTGATTTGGAAAGAAAATTCTAAATTTGGAAGCTTAAAGTTGGAATAGTTGACCAAACTTTGACTTTTGAGTAAACAACCTCGGAATCAGAATTTGAAGGTTACAACAGGTTCGTATGATGATTTTGGACTTGGATGTATGTACGGAATGAGCGTTGGATCACCCGGGAGCGCTTCAGCGCCTATTATGGAAGTTGACAATTTGGAAGAATTTCATAAATTTGGGTTGAGGTGTATTTAAATGTTATCGATGTCCGTTTGCTATTCCGTGTCTAGGAATAGCTCCGTATGGTAATTCTAGAATTAGAAGCGCATCCGGATGTGGATTCGGAGGTCCGTAGGTCATTTTGGAGTCATTTGGCTAAAGCTAGAAATTTGAAGGTTTTTGAGAAGTTTGATCCGGAGTGAACTTTTTGATACCAGGGTCGGATTCCAATTCCCGAAGTTGGAGTAGGTCCGTAATGTTGAGGTCAATCGGACTTGATTTGATAGGTTTCGGCATCGGATGTGGGAGTTAGAAGTTTAATAGTTTATTAGTCTTAAATCAATGCAAAATGCATAGTTTCGATGTTGTTTGATGCTATTTGAGGCCTCGAGCAAGTTCGTATCATGTTTTGGGACAGGTTGGTATGATTGGACGGGGTCCCGGGTGCCTCGGGTGTGTTTCGGGTCATTCTTTCCATGTTTTTCTGCTACTGATGCTGGTTTTGATGTCCTTCATCGGGAACGCGGGGAGGAGATCACGTTCGTGAATAAGATTTTGGGTTGGAGGAAATTACGCATCACGAACGAGACACAGGGGTCGCGAACGCGAAGAAGGAAATGTGTGGTTGCTATCTTGTGCTTCGCGAACGCGAAGAAGGGCTCGCGAACGGGAACGCGAAGGGTCAGAGTAGTTGACCTTCACGAACGCGATAAGTGGGTCGCGAACACGAAGGAGATTTTGGGCAGTGGCATTTTGGACTTCGCGAACGCGAGAGTTGGAACGTGAATGCGAAGGGTAAGGGGTCAAAAGCTTCGCGAACGCGAGGTATAGGTCGCGAACGCGAAGAAGAATTTCGGGGCAGAGTCTTTTAGCCTTTGTGAACGCGAGGTTTTGGTCGCGAACGTGAAGAAGGACGGACCTGGGCTAGACAAAACATTTTATAAGCAAGGTTTGAGTTCATTTCACCATTTTTAACACGGCTTAGACGATATTTGGAGCTTTTGAAGAGGGGATTTCATTGTCAAGCATAAGGTAAGTGATTTCTACTAGTTGTGAGTTAAATACAAGGTTTATACATGAATTTAGACATGAAAATTTGTAGAAATTTGAGATTCTGAAGAAAAACCTAGAAGTTGATATTTTTGGATTTTAACCAAGAAAATGGCTATGGAATTGGATGGTAATGATATATTTGAGTTCTTGAGGTTATGGGTAACGATTGTGTCCGAAATCTTCCAAAATCCGGGCAGGTGGGACCGGAGTGAATTGTAGGAATTTTACCATTTTGCGTTGGGTAATTTTATCTTGATAGTCTAATTTCGAATTTTAGAGCATGTATTAATTATTTTATATAACATTTGGATAGTTTCGAATTTTCGGCACCGAATTGAGAATTTAACGCGACGTGGTCATCGGAAAGTGGACTTTGAGATAAGGTAAGTCTCTTGTCTAATCTTGTGAGGGGAACATTACCCCATAGGTAATTAAATTAATAATTATTACTAATTGCGGGGGCTATGTACGTAAGAAGTGACGAGAGTCCGTGCGTAGCAACTATTAATGCTAACGTCCGGGTAGTTTAGGACTCAAAGTATGAATTACTTGTGTAAATTGTATCTGTTGTCTAATTAAATTATTTGATATATATTGTAAATTGTTAATGAGAGATAGTAAAAGATGGAATCTCATATGCTTAATTTCTGTTTAAATAAATTAATTGTTAAAAGCAATTGTTCATCCTCTCGAATTAATCCTCATAAATATACTCTCATTCAGGAGGTACATAAGAAAATATCCTCCTTTCTTGTGGAGCGGGCCGAACACCTCGGCAGTATAGATGCATCTATGGATCGCGTTGCATGTCCCTCGGTAGTGTACACGATACTCTGGATCGGGTCGTACGACCTCGGCAGATATCGTGCCTAATAATAATAAAAGTTACACGATACCTTGATATTTTAATTTTAGCTTGTGAATTTAATTAACAGATTGGAAATTTGTTGCATCTGAAGGAATTAAATTATTTCTGCTGGTTACTGAAAATTAAATTTAATTCTATAAATCATGTCGATCTAGATATTTCTATTTTTATTTTATTTATTATTATTGACCATTACTGAGTGTCAAAGTTGGCCATCTCGTCTCTACCTATTTGAGATTAGGCTTGGTACTTACTGGGTACACGTTGTTTATGTACTCAAGCTACACTTGCTGCACATTTTATTGTGCACGTACAGATATATCTAGCGGCCTTGTGGGCGCAGAGGTGTGGTTAAAAATGTGGGGACTTAGGTGAGCTACATTCTATATTACGGTCCGTAGCCAAAAGAGTCTCCTTCTGAGTTATTTATAATTTTCTTGTCTAATTTGTATTCTGACAGATGCTGTATTTTATTTTTACTCCCTAGTAAATGCTCATGCACTTGTGACACCAGGTTTTGGGAGTAGTTATGGGTTTTCCTTTATTAAATCTGTTAAAAGTATTATTATTATTATTTACTCTATAAATTCCATTCTTTACTTGTTAAGCTAAAGGGAAATATGATTTTAAAATAAGAAATGAGAACACAATTGAGTATTTATTGTTGGCTTGCATGACAGTGACGTCTGCGCGCCATCACGACCTTAATGGATTTTGGGTCGTGACAACATGGTATCAGAGCACTAGGTTCACTTAGGTCTCACGAGTCATGAGCAAGTTTAGTAGAGTCTTGCGGATCGGTACAGAGACGTCTGTACTTATTTTCGAGAGGCTACAGGGCTGTTAGGAGCATTTCCCTTCCTGATTCGTCATCGTGTGATTCGATTCCTTTGAGGCTTATGCCTTTGATTCTTTCCTACTCGATCTTATGCGACGTGAAACGCTTGTTATAAATCGGGAATTGAGGAATTGTAATGGTACTACAGATGTGGTGCAGGATGTTTCTCCCTGCGTTATTGATTGGGCTATTGTTGTCGCCTTGCAGAACGATGTTCTGTCATTTCAGCTCAGTAGCTATATTTCGGATGCTTATGAGGCTACGCACAGGTTGCTACGATGTTCATGAGTTATTATCTCACGGAATTGATGTAATGGTGTGGTGCTCGTTTATGTACTGACGCAGTGAACGACCTGAAAGAAGGTTATTCTCAGTACATGATGTAAAGGTTCGATGTTTAATCCCAACAAATGAAAGGTAATCTTACTATGAATGTTAAAGTTTGGGGTTGATGGAGTAATGAGGCTTGATAATTTCGAGCGTGGTAGAATTTTCAATTGTGATGTGGTATCATTGCCTTGGTAAATGCATTTAGGTTCGCCGGTGTTATTGTTTTCTTCAACTCGCCTTCACGGCGGGGTGTTAGTAATTGGTATCGGGGAAGCAGTTGTCGGAAATAGCGGTGTGCAACACTTCAGGATTTAATTGGTATTTCTAATGTCACGGCTCAAGGAAGATGATCTTCCAGGAGGATTAAGGCTGGTAGAAATTTGTTAGTTAAGGTATTACATAGATGGATTTAGATTTGATAATATATTTAAGTAATGAAGGATGAGGAAGGACATGTGGGAGGTGTCTTGCGGTGGTTAAAAAAAATTCTAGAAAGCCAAGTGTGAGAAATAGAAGACGAGTAGTTGCTTAAAGGAGAGGGTTTGACCAAAGTGGGAGAGTGGCAAGGTAGCATATGGGTTACATGGTAGGATAATTACACGTCTTGAGGAATGTTTGGAGTGATTTGGGATTCATGATGGACAGTGACTAGATCTACGGATGTAAGTTGTAATATTGGCTGCTATATCGAGGAAGATTGGGCGTGACAGGAGGGAGTTGCTTAATATGTAGTGGGATGCAACATGACTTTGGATTGGGATGTATTATTTCACCTTTAGTTGATGTCAACGAGTAGTGAACAGACTTGTACAACTGGAGAACGAGCACGGGCTCAGGATGGGTTATTGGTTTCGTGGTAATAGTACTCGGTGTAGCGTTGTTGGAGGATGTCAGCATAGAATTTACATAGGTGGGATATCTCCTGTGAGCAGATTAGCGGTTGCATAGTGTTGATGGAACTTCTACGAATAATTTTATTGACTATCCAGTAAGAGATCAAGTATGTGAATGTGGCTAGTGATTCAGAATATTCATAAAATGTAAACATGACGATTTCGAGGAATTTTATGGGTCCATTATGAGAGATTGTGTAAATGGGGGATAAAGAGTCTTGGTAGGTTCCAGGATTATGCAATTGTAGCTTCCAGCTAAGTGGGAGAGCCCCATCGTCTACGATTGGATTACATGGTTATCTACTTGTGAGGTTTCTGGTTATCAGCATATTGGTGGGTTATTACGACTTAGGAAAGAAAATATCAATGGTAATTTGAGCAAAGGATTTGAATAATGTGTGTTGTAATTGGTTTTATTGATTCATGTTCAGGCTTTGGGAAGACTAAGGGTTTATGCTGCACGTGGAGGTGATGTACAAGGAAACTGATCTAGTTGGGTGCTTCTTTGTGAGGGTATTCATGTACTAGTGTGGCAATGGAGTTTGGTTATATTCGAGACTAGGTCAGAGTGGGTGACTCTTAGCAACGGTTCAGTGAGTTCAAGAGTTTAAGTCCGACACTTGAAGATTTTGGGTCCGTGGTATGGTTAGGGATCGAGTTCTGTAGTGGATTTCGAACGAGACTTAGAGTGTTCTATGTTATTATCGGGTAAGCGGTGCAGTGTTGGAGGAAAGGAAGATATGGTTTAGGATTTGCGAGAGGTTCAGAATAATGTGTATACCAGTCGGAGATGCTATCGTGCACTGGAGAAAGGTATGAGGTGATTCATGGGTATTGAGATGATGTAGTCTCGCGATTCGGGTCACTCGGGGTGAGTGCGGATTGAGTTCGATATGTTATGAATAGAGCTAATATTATTTCTAAGGCATGTCAAGGGTAAATTTAAAGAAGGTAGGTCAGTTGCAATGGCCGAATCAATGTGATTGTGGCAATGATTAGTTCATCCGATGTGTGAAGTTATAACATGTGATTTGTGGTTATACGTGCAGGCTTGACAGCCACCAAGAAATGATTGATTTGGGAGGTAGTTGATTCAAATGGCCTTGTTGGGTAGATGGATCCCAAAAGAATTATGGTGGTTTAGACCACTACTTGAGGAGTTTATTTCCTGCGGTTATGGGAATTCAGTAGCGTGTGCAATGGTTCTCCTGAATTGAGTTAAGCAAAAGGTTGATATATGATGAAATGTTTGGTCTATTAGTGGTTCAAGAGTGATGATGGAATTCTTGAACCCTTGCGTATTGGCATGCTAAGTGCAGTGAGAGGTATGTAATTGGAAGTTGAGGATCGAGGTTGCAGTTTGGGTTTGACAAGAATGTCACAAGCTCGGACGAGCAGCAAAGGATTTAGAGGTTTAAAGCAAGCTGGTATTGTCTTCAGCATCACCTGATATCGGTATCATGTGTAAGAGGCTTTGTGTATTGATATTCAAATCCTTCATTTACTTTTTTAGCATTTGTATGGCCGGTGGTATGGATGTGCAGACTTGTGANACATATTGGCATGCTAAGTGCAGTGAGAGCTATGTAATTGGAAGTTGAGGATCGAGGTTGCGGTTTGGTTTTGACAAGAATGTCACAAGCTCGGACGAGCAGAAAAGGATTTAGAGTTTTAAAGCAAGATGGTATTGTCTTCAGCATCACTTGAGATCGGTGTCACGTGTAAGAGGCTTTGTGTATTGATATTCAAATCCTTCATTTACTTTTTAAGCATTTGTATGGCCGGTGGTATGGATATGCAGACTTGTGGTATAGTGCAGAATTTCGTGGGAGTGTATTCTACGGGAAGATTATATAAGTATGACCTGTAGTCACTTAATTGATCGGAGATCGAGACCAAGTATGAAGATTGTGGTACTATCACTAATTTGAGAAATTATGCCTGAAGGGCGCTCTATTCAGTTGGTTGAGAATGGTGAAAGTTTGTTTCGAATTTGATGGTTGTTCTTGCGTGTCATAGGAAAAGGGTCATTGTGGATCAGTGAGAGATTATTTACCCAAGCGTGGTATAATCGGAAACGGTTTGAGGTCCGTTGATGGGTCCAAATGTGATGTGTACTCTACACCAGCCTGGGTGTGTTCATTTAGCATAGCATTCCTTATGGAATAATATTCGGGCGTGGGATGTTAATTTTGTCGCCAGCTATTTCAGATGATACTGTACTGTGCCATGTGGGTTGTGAGGCGACTTGATTATTTGTATAATGTGTTAAGGTCCCGCACATCGGGGGTATTATATGAGCAGGATGGCTCTCGAGATGCATATCATATATCGCACCTTAGATGTTCTTGAGTTTTATAGCTTATGACGCTATCCGTCTCCCCAGGATTTACATTATGCACTTGGCGTGCTTATGGTTGATATTCAGACATTCGTGAGTATACACGTTACAGTTCGAGGTGTGTTTTCCTTAGATTATTGCGTGTGGATCGTGTTGCACGCCGCCAAGGGTAACATGATTGGATCGGGTGGCACGCCGCCACGGGTATTATATGTCAATTGGGTTGCACGGCGAAATAGCATGATGTTGGGCACATTTCCCTATATCTATTCCTGTGTGTGTTGTTCGCATTTTCTAAGAGAGATTCATGACATTTTTTCAGTTGTTAAATTAGTTACGTGGGTTGAGTAGTTATTTCCAGAGTTCATTTTTCCTTATGTATCATATTCGAGTTTGTGGCATATTGGCGCATTGTTGGCATCATACGAGATCGTGGTCAGGGTTTGAGGTGGCTTATTGCCTGTGTAGCTTATACTGGGTGAGACGAGACTATTGGAAAGGAAATCAGTACAATCAGATTTATATAAGGTATAATAAGGAACAAATATCGCTATTCAGTTCAGAAAGAGGTAATGGTCCTTGTCAGGAGGGGCGACTCCATGATTTGATTGATTCAGCAGGTGGTTATGAATTTCTACACATATTCTTTGTCATTACAGTATTGTGAGGATTTAAATCGGGCATATTTGTTTTATGAGATGTATTGCGAGCATCAGGTTCGTGAAATTCCAGTTATTGTGGTTGGAGGATGTTGCCGTGGGCAAATGAGTTATGCGGTGCGTGGTGTGATTTTTGCATAGATGCACAATCATGTTTTATCACAGTGTGTAGTGATTGATACGGTGTTCGTATGATAGAATAAGGTATTGTAAAGAAGTTCGGAGGTTGGAATTGGTTCTAAGGCTTATTGATTGAATAAAAAGGGAGAACCTTCTGTCTGGCTTGAGCTGAGGTTCCAAACTGGGATGGTGATGGCACGGGTAGGTGCACAAGGTGTTAAACAGTGATATTGGATAGCTACGGAACAATCCTTAGCACGTTTGAGGACGAACATATATTTAAGTGGGAGAGAATGTAATGATCCAACCGGTTGTGTTGAGCCCTAGCGCGTCATTCAGCGGTTCGAGGCATTTAGTTGCTTCATTTCACATGTTATGACTTGTACGTATGGTCGGAATTAAATTTCAAGAAGTTCGGAGTTGATTTGGAAAAAAAAATACTAAATTTGGAAGCTTAAAGTTGGAAGAGTTGACCAAACTTTGACTTTTGAGTAAACGACCTCGGAATCGGGATTTAAAGGTTCCAATAGATTCCTATGATGATTGTGGACTTGGATGTATGTCCAGAACGAGCGTTGGATGACCCGTGAGCGTTTCAGCGCCTATTATGGAAGTTGACAATTTGGACGAATTTCATAAATTTGGGTTGAGGTGTATTTCAATGTTATCGATGTCCGTTTGGGATTCCGAGTCTGGGAATAGCTCCGTATGGTAATTCTGGAATTGGGAGCACGTCCGAAAGTGGATTCAGAGGTCTGTAGGTCATTTTGGAGTCATTTGGCTAAAGCTAGAAACTTGAAGGGTTTTGACAAATTTGACCGGGAGTGGACTTTTCGATATCGGTGTCGGATTCCGATTCCAGAAGTTGGAGTAGGTTCGTAATGTCAATTATGACTTGTGTGCAAAATTTGAGGTCAATCGGACTTGATTTGATAGGTTTCAGCATTGCATGTGGGAGTTAGAAGTTCAATAGTTTATTAAGCTTGAATGGATGTGAAATTCATGGTTTCGATGTTGTTTGATGCGATTTGAGGCCTCGAGCAAGTTCGTGTCGTGTTTTGGGACAGGTTGGTATGATTGGACAGGTTCCTGGGGGCCTCGGGTTTGTTTCGGGTTGGTTTCGGGTCATTTTTCCCATGTTTTTCTGCCACAGATGCTGGTTCTGGTGTCCTTCATCGCGAACGCGGGGAGGAGATCGCGTTCGCGAATAAGATTTTGGGCTGGAGGAAATTACTCATTGTGAATGCGAAACAGGCGACGCGAACGCGAAGAAGGAAATGTGTGACTGCTATCCTCATGAACGCGAAGAAGGGCTCGCAAATGCGAAGGTCAGAGTAGCGGACTTTCGCAAACGCAATAAGTGGGCCGCGAACGAGAAGGAGATTTTGGACAGTGGCATTTTGGCCTTCGCGAACGCGAGAGTTGGAATGTGAACGTGAAGGAGCAGGGGTCTGAAGCTTCGCGAACATGAGGTATAGGTCGCGAACGCGAAGAAGAATTTCGGGGCAGTGCCTTTTAGCCTTCGCGAATGCGAAGAAGGATGGACCTAGGCTGGGCAGAACGTTTTATAAGCGGGGTTTGAGTTCATTTTACTATTTTTCATAGGACTAGGACGATATTTGGATTTTTTGAAGAGGGGATTTCATCGTCAATCATAAGGTAAGTGATTTCTACTAGTTGTGAGTTAAATACAATGTTTTTACATGGATTTAGACATGAAAATTTGTAGAAATTTGGGATTTTGAAGAAAAACCTAAAAATTGGTATTTTTGGATGTTAACCGCGAAAATGGCTATGGAATTGGATGGAAATGATATATTTGAGTTTTTGAGGTTATGGGTAACGATTTTCTCCGAAATGTTCCGGAACCCGGGCACGTGGGCCCAAGGTGAATTTTAGGAATTTTACCATTTTGAGTTGGGTAATTAATTTGTTAGTCTATCTTCAAAATTTTGAGCATGTATTAATTATTTTATATAATATTTGGATAGTTTCGGATTTTCGGTGCAGAATTGAGAATTTAACGCGAGCTGGTGATCGGAAAGTGGTCTTTGAGATAAGGTAAGTCTCTTGTCTAATCTTGTGAGGGGGAAATTACCCCATAGGTAATTAAATTAATAACTATTGCTAATTGTGGGGGCTACGAACGTAAGAAGTGACGAGAGTCCGTGCGTAGCAACTATTAATACTAAAGTCCGAGTAGTTTAGAACTGAAAGATTGAATTACTTGTGTAAATTGTATCCGTTGTCTAATTAAATTATTTGATATATATTGTAAATTGTTAGTGAGAGATAGTAAAATATGGAATCACATATGCTTAATTTCTATTTAAATAAATTAATTGTTAAAAGAAATTGTTCGTGCTCTCGAATTAATCCTCATAAATATACTCTCATTCTGGAGGTACATAAGAAAATGTCATCTTTTCTTGTGGAGCGGGCCGAATGCCTCGGCAGTATAGATTCATCTATGGATTGCGCCGCACATCCCTCGACAGTGTACACGACACTCTGGATCGGGCCGTACGACCTCGGCAGATATCGTGCAAAATAATAATAATAATTACACGATACCTTGATATTTTAATTTCAGCTTGTGAATTTAATTAACATAATGGAAATTTGTTGCATATGAAGGAATTAAATTATTTCTACTGGTTAATGAAAATTATTGTTAATTCTATAAATCATGTCGATCTAGATATTGCTATTTTTATTTTATTTATTATCATTGACCATTAATGAGTGTCAAAGTCGGCCATCTCGTCTCTACCTCTTTGAGATTAGGCTTGATACATACTGGGTACACGTTGTTTACGTACTCATGCTATGCTTGCTGCATATTTTATTGTGTAGGTACAGATATATCTAGCGGCCTTGTGGGAGCAGAGGTGTGGTTAAAAATGTAGGGACTTAGGTGAGGTGCATTCTATATTACGATCCACAGCCAAAAGAGTATCCTTCAGAGTTAGTTAAATTTTTCCTGTCTAATTTGTATTCTGGACAGATGTTGTATTTTATTTTTATTCCCTACTAAATGATCATGCACTTGTGACACCGAATTTTGGGAGTAGTTATGGGTTATTCTTTATTGAATCTGTTAAAAGTATTATTATTATTTACACTGTAAATTCCATTCTTTACTTGTTAAGCTGAAGGGAAATATTATTTCAAAAATAAAAAATGAGAACCCAATTGAGTATTTATTGTTGGTTTGTCTGGCAGTGATGTCCGGCGCCATCACGGCCTCAATGGATTTTGGGTCGTGACACTTTTACTGAGTATGTTGAAGGAGGTGCATTTCTCCAAGTGTAAAATAATTTAATTGTAGAGATATCACTATCGCCTATTGGATTTGTTTTAATATAATTTATTCGACTAGATAGAAAGTTATTCTCACGACCCCAAATTTCCTCTGTAGGACGTTGTGATGACACCTAGTCTCTAAGACTAGGTAAGTGTAATGACCCAACCGGCCATTTTAACTTTTAGAACCCCGTTCCCCTAAAAAAAACTCTCCATATATGCTTTTATTAATTTATGACTTGCAGGGATCGTTGGTTCGGGATTTTTGGAAGTGTTCGAGTTGAAATCAGAACACTTGGTTTCTTAAGTTGGCCTTAAAATATTAAGTTTGACTTCGGTCAACAATTTTAAGAAAACAACCACAGAATCGGGATTTGATGGTTTCAATATCTCCGTGTGGTTATTTTGGACTTAGGAGCATGTTCGAAATTTTATTTGGAAGTCCGTAGTTAAATTAGACTTGAAATGGCTAAAACAAGAATTTACGTTTGAAAGTTTGACCGGGGAGTTGACTTTTTAATATCAGAGTTAGAATGTAGTTCCGAAAATTTTCATAGCTCTGTTATGTCATTTATGACTTGCATACAAAATTTGAGGTCAATCGGACTTGATTTGATATGTTCTGGCGTCGTTTGTAGAAATTAAAAGTTTCAAAGTTTATTAGGCTCGAATCTATGTGTGATTCATATTTTTAGTGTTATTGGATGTGATTTGAGGACTCGGCTGAGTTCATATGCTATATTAGGACTTGTTGGTATATTTGGTTGAGGTCCCGAGGGGCTCACATGAGTATTGGATGCTTAACGGATCATTTTTGGACTTGGCTTGATAGCTGTAGTTCTGGTTTCTGCAGGTTTTGGTTTCCTTCTACGCGATCGCGTGAGAAGGTATGCGATCGCGTAGGCTTAATTGGGCAGCTGAAATTTTATGCTATACGATCGCGTGGGCGAGTCCGCGATCGCTTATGTTTGACAAGCTGTGCTATGCGAACGCGTGGCTAAGAGCGCGTTCGCGAAAAGCAAACGAGGCAGAACCTGGTCCACGCGCTTAACCCTTCGCAATCGCGTGGATGAGTCTGCAATCGCTTAGGTCTAGGAATGTTGTGTTTCGCGATCGCATAAGCTTAAATTTGGGCAACCTTATTTTGTTCTTCGCGATCGCGTGCCTTTGGCCGCGATCGCATAGAAGAAAAAGCCTGGGTAGAATGTTTAAGTTCTAAAAATGGGACTTCGTCCCATTTTCCAATTTTAACGATTTGGAGCTCGGATTGAGGCGATATTTGGGAGAGTTTTGGAGAAAACATCGGGGTAAGTGTTCTTAACTCAATCTTGGTTAGATTACCCGAATCCATCACTGTTTTGAACAATTAATTGGTGATTTTAGTTGGAAAATTTTGTAAACCCTCTTGGATAGATTTGAGAATTTGAGGGTTGAATTGTTATCGGAATTTGGTCATTTTGGTATGGTTAGACTCGTGGTTGAATGAGCGTTCATATTTCATAACATTCACCAGATTCCGAGATGTTGGCCCCACGGACATTTTGAATTAATTTTGGATTTTTATTGAAAAATATAGTATCTTCTTATGGAATTGATTCCTATAATTTTTAGTGATTGTATTGAATTATTTTGGCTAGATTGGAGCCAGACATAGTTGGATAATCGTGGAAAAGGCTTTCTAGTGGATTAAATTAGAGCAAGTTGAGGTACGTCTCTTGTCTAATCTTGTGAGGGTAAAATTACCTCATAGGTGATTAAATTAATAATTGTTACTAATTGTGGGGGCTACGTACGCATGAGGTGACGAGAGTCTATGCTTAGCTACTATTAATGATAAAAGTCTGGATAGTTTAGGAATTGAAATTATTGAAATTGAAAGAATTGATTATCTTGGCTTGTTAAGAAAATTCTTGTTATTCCTGTTAATGAGGCTAATTGATAAATTTGAAATTTAATGGAATTGAAGGAATTTAATTATTTCTGCTGGTTAAAGAAAATTATTGTTAATTCTATAAATCATGTCGATCTAGATATTGCTATTTTTATTTTATTTATTATTATCGACCCTTGGTGAGTGTCAACGTCGGCCATCTCGTCTCTACCTCTTCGAGATTATGCTTGATATTTACTGGGTACACGTTGTTTACGTACTCATACTACACTTACTGTACTTTTTTATGCAGGACCTGAGACAGTGCTATAGTTGGACCTATCGGCGCTCACCCGTATTATCCAGAGGCTTAGTGGTGAGCTATTTTCTGAGCCGTTCTGCAACAACTAGTGCCTCTTCATGAATTTGTATTCTGTCTATTTCATTCCAGACCGTATTTATAATTTTTGTATAATCTACTAGATGCTCATACACTTGTGACACCAGGTCTTAGCACATACACTAGTAGAATTTCTGGATTTAATTATTTTACTTGGGTTTTGATTTATCGTATTTTGTTTTTACATCTTTCTTACACTTTGAATTTCGAAAAGATTGATTACTCGGATAATTTTTAAGGAAATGAATATATGTTTAAATCATTAGTTGGCTTGCCTGGCTGGGATGTTGGGCGCCATCATAACCTATAGGTGAGTTTGGGCCGTGACAGTAAGCCTATCAATGCGGAAATAACAATAGAAATCTAAAATTAATGCACGACAATTTAAATATTTATAACTCCCATAACCCGATAGAAATAAGTCACAAGCTTCTAAGAATTTTTCCCCAATGTCTCTACATTTATCAAGGTCTAAAGGAATAAGGAAGCAACATGATAATGATAGAAGGGGACTCCGGAGTTTGCGGACGCTGGCAGATATACCTCGAAGTCTCCGTGCACAAGTAACTCACTGATGTCTGGGATGGTAAGATGTATCTGGATCAGCACCAAATGATGTGCATAAGCGTAGCATGAGTGCACCACAGCGGTACCCAGTAAGTGCCAAGCATGGTAAAAATGTTTAACAATATAATAAAATAAAATGACAATGGAAATGAATCAAGTAGTATGTCACCCTTTAATTACACCAAATAATGGCAAATAATATCTCGTGAAAATAAAACAGAATTCTTTTCAACTTTAAGAAAATCATAACAATAATCAAAGGCAACTGCGGCCATAAATCAATATCAATAAGGGCACTACCGAGGTGTCGCCTCACTAAAACGAAATCTGAGGAAAAATACCAGCAGCTATCGAAAATCCCCTAAAGGCGAAAAATGATCTGTTAGCCGTCCAAAACTCACCCGAGCCCCTTTGGACCTCAACCAAATATACCAACAAGTCCTAAAATATCATATGAACTTAATTGAGTCCTCAAATCACACCCAACAACACTAAAAATATGAATCACACATAGATTCAAGCCTAATGAACTTTGAAACTTTCAATTTCTACAAACGACGCCGGAACCTATCAAATCAAGTCCGATTGACCTCAAATTTTGCACGCAAGTAATAAATGATATAACGGAGCTAAGAAAATTTTCAGAACTGGATTCCAACCCCGATATCAAAAAGTCAATTCCCCGGTCAAACTTCCAAACTTAAATTCTTATTTTAGCCATTTCAAGCCTAATTTAGCTACGGGCATCCAAATAATTTTTCGGACACGCTCATAAGTCCAACATTACCATACGGAGCTATTGGAATCATCAAAAGTTTATTCAGGGGTTGTTTACACATAGATCGACATCCAGCCTACCTTTTTAACTTAAGTTTTAAACTTTGGAACTAAGTGTTCCAATTTATTCTAAAAATCTCGTCTGACCCGAACCAATTGCCCCGGCAAGTCATATAATAGTTATAAAGTACAGAATGAGCACTAAATAGGGGAACATGGCTATAACTTTTAAAACGACTGGTCGGGTCGTTACATCCTCCCCTTCTTAAACAAACGTTCGTCCTCGAACGAGTTTAGAATTATACCTGGAGTGGTGAAAAAATGAGAATAACAACTGCGTATATCATGCTTGGTCACCCAAGTCGCCTCCTCGATCGGATGACCCCTCCACTGAACCTTTAAGGAAGTAATGTTCTTTGAACTCAACTTTCGAACCTGCCTATCCAAAATAGCCAATGGTTCCTCAACATAAGATATATCCTTGTCCAACTGAACTGAACTGAACGGAAGTCTAACACATGAGACGGATCGCCGTGATACTTCCGAAGCATAGAAACATGGAATACCGGATGAACTGCAGAGAGACTAGGTGGTAGTGCATGTATGTAAGCCACCTCTCCAACTCTCTCAAGAATCTCAAAAGGCCCAATATACCTAGGGCTCAACTTGCCCTTCTTTCCTAACCTCATCACACCCTTCATAGGCGAAACCCGGAGCAAGACCCGCTCACCAACCATGAATGCAACATCACGAACCTTCCGATCCGCATAATGTTTCTGTCTAGAATGGGTTGTACGAAGTCGATTCTGAATCAATTTAACCTTTTCCAAGGCATCCTGAACCAAGTCTGTACCCAATAGTCTAGCCTCGCCCGGTTCGAACCAACCCACTGGAGACCGGTACCACCTACCATACAAGGCCTCATGCGGAGCTATCTTAATGCTTGACTGGTAACTGTTGTTGTAAGCAAACTCTGCAAGTGGTATGAACTGATACTAAGCACCCCCAAAATCTATCACACACGCATGAAGCATATCCTCCAGTATCTGAATGGTGCGTTCGGACTGCCCGTCCGTCTGAGGGTGAAATATTGTACTCAACTCTACCCGAGTACCCAACTCACGTTGTACTGCCCTCCAGAACCGTGATGTAAGCTGCATACCCCGGTTAGAGATGATAGATACTGGTACGCCGTGAAGTCTGACAATCTCGCAAATATAGATTCGAGGCAACTGCTCGGAAGAGTAGGTAGTCATCATAGGAATGAAATGAGCTGACTTGGTCAGCCTATCCACAATCACCCAAACTGCATCGAACTTCCTCTGAGTTCGTGGGAGCCCAACAATGAAATCCATAGTGATCTGCTCCCATTTCCATTCTGGAATCTCTAACTTCTAAAGCAACCCACCTGGTCGATGATGCTCATACTTCACCTGCTGACAATTTAGGAACCGAGCTACATATTCCACTCTGTCTTTCTTCATCCTCCTCTACCAGTAATGTTACCTCAAGTTCTGATACATCTTCACAGTACCCGGATGAATGGAGTACCGCGAACCGTGAGCCTCTTGGAGAATCAATTCGCTCAAACCATCTATGTTAGGCACACATAGCCTTCCCTACATCTGTAATACACCATCATCTCCAATTGCGACTTCCTTGGCATCACCGTGCTGAACTGTGTCCTTAAGGACAAGTAGATGGGGGTTATCATACTGTTGTTCCCTTATACGATGATAAAGAGAAGACTAAGAAACCACACAAGCCAAAACTCGGCTCTGCTCGAAAACATTCTGTCTAACAAACTGGTTGGCTAAGGCCTGAACATCCAAGGCTAAAGGCCTCTCTGTTGCCGGTAAATATGTTAAGCTTCCCAAACTCTCCACCTTACGACTCAAGGCATTGGCCACTACATTGGCCTTCCTAGGAGGATAGAGAATGGTGATATCATAATCCTTAAGCAACTCCAACCATCTCCGCTGCCGCAAATTTAGGTCCTTCTGTTTAAACAAATGTTGTAGACTCCGGTGATCGGTGTAGACCTCGCAATGAACACCGTACAAATATTGCCGCCAAATCTTCAAGGCATGAACAATAGCTGCTAACTTAAGGTCATGTACATGATAATTCTTCTCATGCACCTTTAACTATCTGGACGCTTAGGCAATCACCCTGCTGTCCTGTATCAATACTGCGCCGAGACCAATACGCGATGTGTCACAATACACAGTATAAGACCCTGGACCTGTAGGTAATACCAATACTAGGACTGTAGTTAAAGCTGTCTTGAGCTTTTGCAAGCTCTCCTCACATTCCTCGGTCCACCTGAACGGAGCACCCTTCTGGGTCAATTTGGTCACAGACGCAGCAATAGAAGAGAAACCCTTTACTAATCGGTGATAATACCCTGCCAAACCAAGGAAACTCCGAATTTTTGTAACTGAAGACAGTTTGGACCAACTCTGTACTGCTTCAATCTTCTTCGGATCTACCTTGATTCCCTCGCACGAAACTATATGACCCAAAAATCCCACTGAATCAAGCCATAATTCACACTTTAAATTTTTTGCATATAACTTCCTTTCTCTCAAAATCATAAGCACAGCCCTCAAGTGCTGCTCATGATCCTCCTTACTCCGGGAATACACAAGAATGTCGTCAATAAATACAATGACAAAAAGAGTTAAGATAAGGTTGAAATACACTGTTCAGCAAATGCATAAATGTTGCTGGGGCGTTTGTCAGCCCAAATGACATTACAAGAAACTCATAATGACCATACCGAGTCTTAAAGGCAGTCTTTGGGATTTCTGGCTCCCGAATCTTCAACTGATGATAGACTGAACGTAAGTCGATCTTAGAGAACACTCTGGCACCCTGAAGCTGATCAAATAGGTCATCAATACGTGGAAATGGACACATGTTCTTCACTGTAACCTTGTCCAGCTAGCGGTAATCAATACACATCTGCATAGAACCATCCTTCGTCTTCACCAATAAGACAGGAGCACCCCAAGGCGATACACTGGGTCGAATGAAGCCCTTATCAAGCAACTCCTATAACTGTTCTTTTAATTCTTTCAACTCTATTGGGGCCATACGATATGGTGGAATAGAAATGGGTCGAGTGCCCGATAACAAATCAATGCCAAAGTCAATATCCCTGTCGGGTGGCATACCCGGAAGATTCGCTGGAAATATATCAGGAAAATCCCTTACTATATGAACTGACTCCACAGTAGGAGTATCAATACTAACATCTCTCACATAGGCCAGATACGTATCATACCCCTTCTCAACCATTCGTTGAGCTTTAAGAAATGAAACAACCCTGCTAGGGACATGATCTGAGGTACTTCTCCACTCTAGCCGCGGTAGACATAGCATAGCCAACGTAACCGTCTTGGCGTAACAATCAAGAATAGTGTGATAAGGCGACAACCAGTCCATGCCCAAAATAATATTGAAATCTACTATACTGAGCAATAATAAATCAACTCTGGTCTCAAAATCACTTATAACAATTAAACACGACCGATACACATGGTCCACAATATTAGATCCACCCACGGGTGTAGATACATAAACAAAAGAACTCAAGGAATCACGGGATACGCCCAAATACGGGGCAAAATAAGATGACACATAAGAATAAGTGGAGCCTGGATCAAATAAGACTGATGCATCTCTATGACAGATCGGAATAATACATGTGACAACAGAATCGGATGAAACGGCCTCTGTCCTAGCAGGAAAGGCATAATATCTGGCTTGGCCTCCCCTTTTAGGGCCTCCACCTCTGGCTGGCTGTGCAGGTGGAGTGGAAACTGGTGTAGTAATCATGGCCTGAGAAGTTTGAAGGCCCTGTGGAATGGGTGGGGCCTGAGAAATATATGGAGCTGAACCCCTCCTAAATCTGGGGCAATCTCTCATGATATGACGAGTGTCACCGCACTAAAAACAAGCCCTCGGAGGACGTGGCTGATGGGACTGGCTCGGACCTAATCGACTAGCCGGAATATGGAACCTAAGGTCTGGGAGTAGCAGTAATACCACTGGAAGCTGGAAGTGCTGAATGAATAGGACGGCTCACATAACCTCTACTATGACAGGCTATAACTGGGGCACGAGAATTATTATATGTGCCAGAATCTCGGGGTCTCTTAGCTTCCCTCTCTCGGATCCGCATACCTTCTAATCTCCTAGCAATTGACACCATATGTCGGTATGTGATGTCCATCTCTAGCTCTTGGGCCATATTGAATCTGATACTAGGGTGGAGACCCTCAATAACTCTGCGAACCCGCTCTCGAACAGTAGCAACTAAGGCTGGTGTATGCCTAGCCAACTAAATAAATCTGACTGCATACTCTAACACGGTCATAGAACCATGGCGCAGCTGCTCAAACTTTGTGCGCTATGCATCTCTAAGACTTTGAGGAACATACTCCCTTAAGAACATATCTGAAAATTGAGTCCAAGTAAGTGAAGTTGCCTCGGCCGGACTATCCAACTCATATGCCCGCCACCACTGGTAGGCTGCTCCTCTAAACTAGAATGCCATGAAAGAAACCCCACTAGAATCCACAATACCTATAATACGAAGTATACGATGACATTCCTCCAGAAAACCTTGAGCATCCTCTGAAGCTAAACCACTGAAAGTGTGAGGGTGGTACTTCTTGTACCTCTCGAGCCTGAGTTGCTCCCCCTCTGAAACTGTTGTCCTAATCGCAGGCCGAACTGGGATAACTGGTTGCACTGGTATAACCTCCGGGGCATGATCAACTTGGGCCCGTGGCTCTGGAGTACGGGCGGCGGGAGTCTGTGCTCCTCTCCCGGCCTGAGATGTGGTAGAAGAAAGTGGGATTAACCCTGCCTGATCTAGAGTGCCAAACATCCTCAGAAACTGGGCAAGCACCTCCTGAAGTGTAGGAGTAATAACACGCGTTTCAGGTGCCTGCTCTCCAACTGGAGCTACTGGTGGCTCTGGTGCAGCAGCTCGTGCAGGTGCTCTGGCTGCACCACGTGGTCTTCCTCGGCCTCTGGCTCGGCCTCTGCCCCGACCCCGGCCTCTTGCGGCTCCAACAGGGGGCTCGGGTGTCTGATCATCATATCTAGTTGTGCGTGTTCTCACCATATGTGAGAGAATAGAAAGACAATGGTTTAGAACTTTGAAGTCAACAAATGTGCACGATAAGGAATCAAAGAAGTGAATATTTTCCTAACAGTTCCATAGCCTCCCAAAGATAAGTACAGACGTCTCTGTACCGATCCGCAAGACTCTACTAAACCTACTTGTGACTCATAACACCTATTAACCTAGAGCTCTAATACCAACTTGTCATGACCCTAAATTCCCTCTGTATGATATCGTGATGGCATATAATCTCTAATACTAGGTAAGCCTATCAATGCGGAAATAACAATAGACCTCTAAAATAAATGCACTGCAATGCAAATATTTACAACTCCCAAAATCCGGTAGAAATAAGTCACAAGCTTGTAAGAATTTATCCTCAATGTCTCTACGTTTATCAAGGTCTAAAGGAAATAAGGAAGCAACATGATAATGATAGAAGGGAACTCCGGAGTCTGCGAACGCTGACAGATATACCTCGAAGTCTCCGTGTACAGGTAACTCACTGATGTCTGGGCTGGTAAGATGTACCTGGATCTGCACAAAAAGATATGCAGAAGCGTAGCATTAGTACGCCATAGCGGTACCCAGTAAGTGCCAAGCCTAACCTCGGTAGAGTAGTGACGAGGTCAGGTCAGGCCCTACTGGAAAATAATAATGGCATGGTAAAATGTTTATCGATATAATAAAATAAAATGACAATGGAAATGAATCAAGTAGTATGTCACCCTTTAATTACACCAAATAATCGCAAATAATATCTCATGAAAATAAAACATAATTCTTTTCAACTTTAAGAAAATTACAACAATAATCAAAGGCAATTGCGGCCATAAATCAATATCAATAAGGGCATTCCCGAGGTGCCTGTAGACAATAAATTGCGTCGAGAAAATAAAATCAGGCCGAAACATATTGCAGCAATCGTCGTATTTTATTTCAAATATTTGAGTGTTACAATCTCTATGAATCCTCTGATTCTTCTTTCCATTAGTAAATAAAAGAGTTTTTGAGCTTAATCTTGAATTTTATTTTATTTTATTTTACCAGCAAGTTCGAATCCGTAGAAAAAGGAGTAGATCCGAAGCCGTCGAAGCCCCGTTTCGCTGCTCCAAAATTGCTGCGAATTTGAAGAANGCAAATAATATCTCATGAAAATAAAACATAATTCTTTTCAACTTTAAGAAAATTACAACAATAATCAAAGGCAATTGCGGCCATAAATCAATATCAATAAGGGCATTCCCGAGGTGCCTGTAGACAATAAATTGCGTCGAGAAAATAAAATCAGGCCGAAACATATTGCAGCAATCGTCGTATTTTATTTCAAATATTTGAGTGTTACAATCTCTATGAATCCTCTGATTCTTCTTTCCATTAGTAAATAAAAGAGTTTTTGAGCTTAATCTTGAATTTTATTTTATTTTATTTTACCAGCAAGTTCGAATCCGTAGAAAAAGGAGTAGATCCGAAGCCGTCGAAGCCCCGTTT
>AWOL01S0050359.1:0-36637 GCA_000715115.1 Nicotiana otophora
GTTGGTTTTGCTTCACATATATATAGGTTTGAGTTAAGCTTGTTTCTGACTTTTGCGTGTTTCTCAAATACATGACAGTTTTAGGACAATTTAATAGTAGTAGTATTGTTGTTTTAATTTTCCTTGTTGGTTAAGTTTAGTCAACGAAATGGCCCGGTATTCTAAAAGCGGATAAAAATAGACCGCGTTTTGTCAATCATGTGGATTAAGGAATTTTTCAGGTCAGGTGATGCGAGCGGAACGAAAGAAAGAAGAAAAGTAAGAGAGAGTTTTTATTTTTTTTAATGTTGGGTTTCCTTTGAGGTTTCTTGAACATTTCCTAGAGCTGTGATATGGTTTTTGACAAAATAAATGGCTGCTAAAAAACACACGTGGAAACGTAAGCGAGCTCATGAAAAGGACAAATGCACTTTTCCCACTCTTTTTTAAGTATACTAGATGCACGGGCCCACCAATTTGAAATGAAAAGTACAAGACCAACAATTTATATCGGCTCTTTTTCATTAGTACATTTATTTTTCATTTTTATATAAAAAAGAATCATTTTGGTTATCTATTTCTTAAACTTAAATTGTTATTTAGTATATAAGAAAGCATTTGGAAATAAGTATTGCAAGAGTATTTTCAATTTTATTTTTAAAGATACATGCACAATTTAAATTATTGATAATTTAGGTATGTGCTTCTTGATAAAAGTAGTTGTGGAAGGCCCTACTGTTCTCTTCCATTTCTCAAAACAGACCTTGAGCAATCACTTCCATCTCCCATTGCTCAAGTTCACCGTGAAAGGCTTTACCTTCCTCACCGAATGAACATTTCTCTGGATTAGGCGTTCTTTTTCACGAGACAGAAGTGAATGTCATAGGACATTAATACCACAACAACAAACTTTACAACGTTAACTCCAATGAAAATATAAGTCCTACCTTCAACTTTTCACATAACAGGATAAGGTGAAGTAATAACAGTAAAGAACAAACGTACACGATGACACTCGTTTTTCAATATTAAGACGAATAAAGATGTGCACTATACATATTTTCAGCCATAGCCAGAGTTATTCCAATCATGCTAGCTAATCATTTCCCTCGAAGTGCTCTGTTTCTATAGTTCAATAGTTTTAAAGAGTCTCAATCTCTTACCTCCATACTGTACTATAAAGAATTATATTCCATAGGTATCTTCTTGAGCATACATAAGACATGTCTGAAGAAAATTTTGCACATAAAGTTGTGCATGCAGTATAGTCTTACCATCACCTAGGAGTGCATCTTGCTGACAGCCTACTAAGCCTATTATATGCCAACATCATGATAATTACCATTATGTTGAGCAAAAAATAGAAAGTTAATTTTAATTGTTTATAAAGAAGCAATTAATTCTTAACATATACAATTAAAACTAAAATTCATATACCCATATTTACACCATCAAATATTTTCAGTATCTCCATTTGCATTTTTGGAAATATCGTCGTCTATATAGATTCAACATATGTACCTTCAAGCAACCAGGTTTATCGTGACAATATTGAAATGAATATACGCTTTACAAATTTGAAAAACTGCATTTGTTAATCACACTGCAGAGCCTACATCACAACGTTAACAGTTCAAATATTTCAAGCCAATTAGCCAAGCTATAATTACTACCTAAGAATTATTTATTCATTTTATAATTACTTTTTGTACCAACCACTATACCAACAACTTATCTACCACCATTTTAACTATATCATCTGAAGGAGCCTAGGCATATTCAAGAAAAAGATCTAAGAGCCAGAGAATAAATTATTAACTCCACCACACTTGCTGATATTGGTACTGAAAATTTGAATAACTAAGAAATGTGCAAATAATGACAGAATTATATAACATCACAAAAGCTAAGCATGAAACCTCGTCAGTCATCTTTGGCGGGTCGTTAGTAGCATTTTACAATGTTTGTTCAGTGTTTCCAGTTCAAAAGGCATTGGGCATTAGAAGATGGTTAATAATTAAGCTACATCTTAATGTACTAATTCATATAAGACACATCCTGCTTTGTACCAAAAAGAGACTTTTTATTACAGTGAAATCTCATATATTTATATAATCATTTTTAAGGTAAAGAGATTGCAAATAGCATACAGGGAGATCTTAGCACTAAATGACATTCATACTTGTTCAGTGGCCATCCACTGATTCATTATCTTAGCTGAACTAAATTAATTGATATACTGAAAATGTGAAGCATATTCACCCGTGGCAGTGAGTATGATATCTTCTAACAAAGCTAGTTTACGATAATGTGATTCAAGCCTACGAACGAAGAGACTGAGCACTACCGACCTTCAAAAATTACCTATGTCAAGTTTTTCAATTTTAATAACCATAAATAAATTATCAAGACAAAGAAATTTTGATGCGGAGCAGAAGAACTGCAAGATTCACCTAACTTATTTGCTTTTGGGCCTATCAAAGTTACAACAAATTGAAAGCTTTTTCTTGTCCTACGATCAGTCTTTATTTCTTTAGTCAGTTATTACATATTTGGTATTACAAATGCATACTTCAATTGACTTATGATATCATGTGTATGATGAGTTATCCAAAGTGAACTCTTTTCAACTTTTAACAGTTAGTATTCACTATAGTTCTCAAAATTGAATCTTTTTAACTTCTGACAGTTAGTATTCAATATAGCTCTCATAGAATATTTCTTATACTATAGCTTCGATCTTAAGAAGTGTAAATATAAACTTCAAGAGTTATATGAATGTTATAAAATTGCTCTTAATATACCACTCATTACTTGCAACTTGTCACCGATGGCAAAGAATGTTGTTTCTTTTACCTTTTCATATTAATAAGAGTAGTTATTTGGAATCTCATGCTGTCAAAATAAAAAGAGCCCAAATAAGCTCTTCGTAATCACCAACAAAATTCTAAAATAAATTAAAAAAAATAAAGAGACAAGAATACAAAAAATAGCCCTCAAGAAAAGTCAGAGATATGTTGTCACAGAAACAGTGAAAAGATACCATAGAGGGCAATAAAGTTGAGGGCTTATTTTTACAATTACTGGAGCATAAAATGCAGTCACCTGTAAGAGCAGCAAACTTCTAATGTAGAAACATAGCTTATTCAGGAACTCAAAAGGAAAAGCCCCAATTTCTAAATAAAATTCTAATATAATCTCCAAACCCGATTTTGAGAAAACTCATTAAAATTCCCATCATAAATTGCTTATAAGAATCTATGAACAACTATAAAGCAAGGAAAAGATTGAAATTTAAGGAGAAAACTACATCTTTTACTATTGATATTTAACAGTTTGATTGCTTTTCAAACTTTAGAAATGTCCTCAACCACCAGAGAAAAATCATGAAGTCGCTAGTCTAGGGGTTTGTCGACGCCTACAAACGACAATTCAATTTTGCTTGCAAGAAAGATCTTTACACTTTCTGAGAAGAAGACCAGGGAGAGTGAGAGCAACTAAGAAAAGTGGAAAGAAGGCAATGGAACATAATGCTTCTGAAATTATGTTCAGCATGCAGTAAATGCGGAGCTAAAAGATAATTTTGCCCTTGGTCGACCAACTTTTCATTTCTATATAGTAGAAAAATTCTTGGTCGGTGATTGTGAATTTGTGATAAATGCAGTGACAGTAACATTGACTGAGCTAAACTTTTCACTTATAATGATCAAAATACAAATAAACTCACAAATAAGTCCAGAAATAATAATATATATATATATAATATATATACATAAAAATATTTCCTAGCTATACATAGAGGTGTCAGTTGACGACCCTTGAATACATGTGATTCCGTCACTGTTTGGTACACAAGTTGGGAACAAAAACACCAACCGATATTTGGTATTGTTACATTTTCCACATTAACATTAGTACACTACATATAATATTTAGTTTCAATCTTTCTTTCCACACATAAGTAATGCGGCAATTTGTACGTTATTTGTATGTAAAATAGATAGTAGAATAGAAATACGATAATTAGTAATACATGAATAAAACCAATCAAATGGCAAAAATAACCCTTAATGTCGTTACAAGTACCTATTACATTTGTTTTAAAAATTAAAAGCATATTCTTATTAATATATATTTGTATTTTAATCGATACATTACTAATCCCACAGCACATTCAATATTACTATTTTTGATAGTACAATCCTCCTGTATTACTAATTTCTGTAGCAGATGCTTCTAAACTAAAGTGAAGAAAATACTGTGTGAAAAGTATATATGGATTTTGTGTGACAGCTTTCTATTACAACTATTTTATGTTTGAGGGATTTTTCATTTTAGTCGCCACATAATAAACGAGGAATATTTTAATGCTAAATTCTAAAAGGATGGAGTACTAGTTAATTTACTAGGCGAGCAGCTCCACTTTGGTGGGACCCTCGGTGACTAGTAATCCAGGTTATTAATAGTAATTTTCATTTGAGTGGAATAATTTAAGGGAAAACAGTCGGCGTAGATCAATTCTAAATCTCAGATTTTTTTTTTCTTGGTGAAGCAGAAAAGATTTTATTTATCACCTGACTAACACTTACAAATTAGGTTTACATATGCATCAAATAGCCTTCCTCTCCAATGATATGTTTCTATTCCTATATTCCTATTTTCTATCCTCATATATACAATTCCCTCCTATACATTCTTTATCTATAGAGTGTTTCAATCCAAGATTTGTCCCTGCTTGAGTGTTTTCTTCCCCAGTACTTCATAAACTTTGTACTTGCAATCCTGCTTTATCTGGCTGCATAGGTATCCAGGCCTTAGGACCTTTTGTTCCCAGAATGCTACATTTCTTGCTTTCCATATGTAGTACACCACAACTGCTAATGTTGCTAGCACAAATGCCCTGTACACTTTCCCTTTAACTTGCCTTGTCATCCTTCTGTCTAGTCCTCGAAAGTCTGTGTTGGTTGCGTCAATATTCAGCCATCTTATGATATCTCCCAAGCATTCTTTCGATAATTGGCATTTGAAAAATAGGTGTTCAATTGTTTCCTCTTTATTACCACATATCACACATAAATTGTCTTGGCTAATTCCCATATGCTTCAGTCTATCCTTTATCAGGAGTCGCTTGTGTGCTGCTAGCCAACAGATGAAGTTGTTCTTAGGCATGTTCATTCCATTCCATACCCACCCTCTCCAAGGCAGTCTCCCATAGTGTTGCGCCCCGTTTTCTTGCGAAAGCGGGCTTTTGACGTTGTGACAACTCTTTTGAGTGGGAGGATAGGTATTAAAAGAGAAAAATCACCACCTAATGGTTTTTAAGGTGAGGTAGGGCACCTATTATGCAAATGACTCTGTTTGACTAGTCAGCATCACCAAAGATCGGGTAAAGGCTCAAATTACCTCAAAGAGAAGGTGTTAGGCACTCTTCGAGGTCCATAACTGTAAGTCCCACCGAAACTAAGATTATGTGGATTATAATTAGGCTAAGTGATCAAATAAACAAAGCGAATGTAAAGGTCAAAGAATTTCATTACAACATGATTTGTACAGATCTTAGTACGAATATAAGGATACAACTATTTGGATCTAATAACAATATATAAAAGAGGGGGAGAGGGGAAGGGTCCTAAGTATTTTAGCCTAAAGGATCACCCCGTGCACCATAAATAATACTTCGTAACTCCCTTGAGATAGGGAGTTGCTCATATTATTCAGCGGGCACAGACTATCATCTCCTGCTACCCGATTACTATGTTAAAGTTGTTTACCTGAAGCGCACTAATTCAATTCTAAGTCGTGCTCTATGCGTGCACCACTCGTCCCATTCCTATGGTCCGGGAGGTATTGAACCTCGACTAGGGTGGTTCTAGACCTTACTTAGGTGGCTCAGAAATGTCAAAACTAGGCGACATACAAAACACATATTGGACTTTAAATATGGACAGTTAAGGGCTCAAGTTAGCCTCTACGCTTAAGCAACAAATACACGTGAAACAGGTTTTCATGTTATGTCGTTTCAGAATTAAGAACCTTAAGCCCTATAGACATGATTTCTATGTGACTATGTATTAAAACATACAAGCAGTTTCAGAGGCTATGCGTTGCTTATCTCCAAATAATTATACGAATATTGCATGCTGATTTGAGATTACATATTTTCAGTTATTTAACCTATAGATGTTGTGTCTAGGTGATTTACGCACTAAGTGACAATGAAATCTATTGGAGGAAAGCCCATAATTATTAATGTTTTTTGAGAAGCAAACAACATTTAGAAAATTAACACTTTTGGTGAGTAGTAATACCCTATAGGCAGGATCTCTAACAATTGGCGATTGGAACCAATTCTATTGTTATACTTTAACCTTATAGGGATGTTTTCTAGGTGAACAGTGCGATACAATAGCGAATGAAATGATTAAAATCCTATATGCATGATTTCTAGTGGATATGTTGCAGCGATGCAAATTGAAGGAAAATTCAATGATATTTATTTCCTATGGGCAGGTTCTCTAATAACATGTAGCAGCAGGGATAATTAAAGCATTTGAACTCATGCTTTCTAGTAGATAAGTAGTGTGAGTGCGTGCTTCTCTTAATGCCATGATTTCTACAGTGCACATAGAGATTGAATGGCATATAAAGCAGATGAATCATTGAATCCTATAGGCATGTTTTCTACCCTTGCATGCAAACATCGAAATTTACCCATCCTCCATTTTTTACTAACACCCCAATTATTTATTACAAAGTTATTATAGGTCCAATAATGAATATGATTATAAATATTATACAAATAATGACAGTAGGCCCACAACAGGCCCAAAAGAAATACCCAGTACTGCTGGACCTTCAAAAATTCTCCCGTGGTATACCCAGATTTTTAACAAGGAATCATATTCATCAACACAACTCAGAATCCATAGAAGAGCTCAAAGCCAAATCACACAACCATAGATCAACCATATTACCCAGGCATTAAATCACTTAAACCAACCAGCTTTCATGTTCATTAGACATTAGGAAGAAGGAATTGAGTGGGGTAGTTCAGGTCTCAGTAGTAGAGAAAGTGGCTAAAAGACTCCAAACCCTAGTGTGTCAGAGTTCACAAGAGTCTCAAATGGACCCCGAGCAGTGCTCACACTAGGGAGGTCAGTAGCAAGATTCTTGGTGGCCTTGGCTTTCAGTCGGCCAAGAATGGTAGGTTCAGAATAGCGTATGTAACAAATGAGAGAGAATGGGCAACGGTTAAGGGACAGAAGTTGAGAAAATGCACTTATAGCTTAAAGTAGACATAGCAAAGTTGAGCTTACAAAGCAGCTAATCAAGTAAATCACAGGACTTAGAAGCAGGACTTCAACACTTAGCAAAGTAGCACATAAGCAGCCACATATTGAAAGAGTTAGGGGAGAAACAAGTTTGCAGGATTGACAAAAGTTATCATACACAGGTGCATGATACCAAACAAGTTTAAGTAAGGTACTGACTTAAAGATTTGAAGCCTAAAGGTCCTAATTATGTCAAACATGGTATGAAAACACAAACTAAGATGGCCATTCTAAAGGTTTCAAACAGTCATTAAGGATATAAGACTAAGAAAAATAGAAACATGCTGTGAGGGAGTAGATCATAGTTGATAGAAAAGGTCTTAGCACAGATTAGAACACATTACATATGCAAGACTATCATTACAAAGATTCGGAACAGAGTGGGAAAGTAAATACATGTAAAATAGCAAATGTAGGCATTCATGTATTGACACAGTAGACTAATTAACTAGAGAAAGTCCAAGTTATGCCAGGGATTCACCCTAATGTCTTGAAACAAAACAGTTCAAACATGGTAGGGAAAACAAGTTGAGATAATTGTTCTAAAACCTCAAGCAATCACTAAAGGAGTATAAGATCAAGTGAGCATGTTGAGTGACACAATAGCAGGGAAACAAGTCATAGTTAATAGTGAAGGTCTTAACACAGGTTATTACAGATGTGAGGCATTCATTACAGAAATTCAGGACAAAGCAGGTAAGCATATTCATGAACATTCAGGCCCCAATACACTAGCTAAACGAGCTTAGAATGATTCAGATTATCCAAGTTAGACATAGACAATCTTAGAACTAGAAACATTAGGAGAAGTTAAATGCTAAAGAGATTTAAAACGAGTGTAAAACTAACATAGTTGTGCATAAAGTAGCCCAGAAACACATTAAGCCATAGATTTCAGAAGCGAGAGCACATGCAAATTAGAGACACATAAAAAATGAAATTGCAAAAGGTCAAGCGACTTACCAGTTAAACGGACAACAATAAAGAATAAAAATTCCACAAGAACCCAGAATCTCAATGTGTCAAAGTTCCCAAGAGCTTCAAAAGAACTCTGGGCAATGCTCGCACCAAGAGAAAGTTCGAATAATAGAATCTTAGTGGCCTTGGCTTTCAGCCGGCCAAAAATAAAGTACAAAATAAGAGAATGAGGGAATCACAGAACAAAGCTCTAATTTTTAGTGAAAGTATATCGATTCAACTCTCTCTCAAAGGGGAATGGAGAGGGGTTTATATAGTGACAGAAATCGAACAAGTAAACAAGGAAACACTGTAAAATCAAACATAAATAAGGAAGTAATAACATGCAGAATCAATAAGAATCGGATTAGGGAAAAAATAGGTAAACCCTAGTTGACAGAAATCGGAAATTGGCCGGAAATCTTGGCTAATCGGACCCATATAGCCTGGTCATGATGTATATGGACTAAATATTGTCCAGATTCAAGCAATTGATGTTGAATGGTCAGATTCGGAGAGATAGTACTTGCCATGTTTAGAAAAGTACTAGGTAATACCATAGTTTTGTAGAAAATAACGAGATAACACACAAAAGGTAAGGAAATCATGGAGAGAATCCATGGTTGAGACGGATTTGGAGAGATTTGAGAGGGCGGCTAGGGTTTCTGTGGAGAGGAGAAGAGAGAATTTTAGGGCGGTGGGTTAAAGAGAATGAGAGGATTAGGGTTGGGGTGGGTAATTAAAATGAGGGGAATAAATGAGGGTTGTTGATCTTTCAAGATTAACGGCTGGGATTTAAAATGAACGGAGCATATTAATTAAAACGGGTACCGACCGGGTCTTGTAAAGAGGTCGTTTGACTTTGGGCTGGGGTTACTGGGCTAAGGTGTTGGGCCATTTTTTAGTCCGAAAATTGTTTTAAAAATTAGGCCAGCCTTTTAAACACACATAATTTATCAAAATAATTTATAAAAATAATTAGTAAATGAATAAAAATATTTTTATGTACTAAAATGATTTAAATTAATGATTTAGCATTATAAAAATATAAAAATGCTATTTTGATGCCAATAATATAAATAAGGAGCATTTGTATATGAATATAGGTTATTATTACAAAATTGTGCAAATAGCTTTAAAATGCTAATGTAATTATATAAAAAAAATAAAGTGAAAATATTATGAGACATATATGAGGATACAAAATAGTAATTTGGGATGATTAAGTCATCACAAATAATTCAAAGGGATAATTATTAAATATTTATGTAATTTAAATGCAAGAAAATTAATTTTAAAGCTCTGAAAATTATGGAAAATTATAAAAAGTGCTTGTATAGATTTATAAGCTAAATAATGATTCAAATATAATGTTTTGAAAGTATATATATTATTGAAAAAATATGAAGGCAAAATTGGGTATCATGCCCTTCTTTACCCGGAAATGATGAAAGAGTTGTCGGGTAAAGAAAATGATGCCCAATTTTGGCCGAATTGAATGAGGCATGATATGATTTGAAATAATGGGGGTCGAACCCTGGTTCCTGAGTTGCCTACATATCCCTGGTATTACGAAAATCAGGTCGTGTGTAGTTCTGGATCCAACGGCGAACGAAACCGAGGGAGTTGTTATAAGAATGATCATATGTTTTTGGAAAAGGTTCTTTTGGGTAGGATAGTATCAGATAAATTTATGCGAAATCATGAATGTGAATTTGAAATGTTGTGGATATATCACTGAACAAATATCTGAACGGTCATAGAGTGAAAGGCGGGAATTGATGGTGGTCGGTTATGTTTGAAATAACTGCAGGATATGAATGTTGTGAATGGAAATCGGAGCGAAGATTGCTCATGTTTGGAGAACGGTTACCTCCTGGATTACCTGCAAAACTTAAAACATGGCGCATGCGAATATATACGGGTTATTGTGAGAATTTAAACGTGATGCAAATTCCCTTTGGACCATGAAGGTTGTCTTTGGACGGTGAGAATGATATCCTTAGACCATGACATCCTGGGCCATGAAGCGTGTGATAAGGGATTTACAGACCATGAAATGGTGTCCTCGGGCTATGAGGATGGTGCCTCTGGACTATGACGCCTTTGAATAATGGTGTGCAATTTTGAGAGATCCTTAGGCCATGGAATGGTGTCTCCCGGCTATGAGGATGATGCCTTCGGACTATGATGCCTTTGGAAAAAATGGCGATATTTCAGCCCATGAAATACAAAGATATGATGCTTGGTCATATGCGAGGTCGAGACAAGACAAGGCTTAGTCTTGTGTGAGATGAGGGCAGCGCTTAGCCCTAGGTGAACAAAGAGATAGCGTAGTGGAGATAATATTTAATCTTATGCGAGGAAAAGGTAGTGCTTAGCCTTATGCAATTAGGGAGGCAATATTTAGCCTCATGCAAAGAGGGGACAATGCTTAGTCTCATGTAGGGAAAGGCAGTGCTTAGCCTTATACAATTAGGGAGGCAATGCTTAGCCTCATATAATGAGGAGACAATGTTTAGTCTCATGCAGGGAAAGGCAGTGCTTAGCCTTATGCAATTAGGGAGGCAGTGCTTAGCCTTATGCAATTAGGGAGGCAATGCTTAGACTCATGCAATGAGGAGACAATGCTTAGTCTCATACAGGGAAAGGCAATGCTTAGCCTTATGCAATTAGAGAGGCAATGCTTAGCCTCATACAAGAATAGGAGACAATGCCTAGTCTTATGCAGGGAAAGGAAATACTTAGCCTTATGAAAGGATGGAGGTAGAGCTTAACCTCATGCAAATGATGAGAAGGCAGTGTGAAAGTAGAGTATTTCTTAGCTGGAGGTGTTTGCGCTAGGTAATTTATTGTCATGAAGGTAGTGACTTGATGTATCTGCGGATAATGTTATCTTATCATGCCTGCATCCAAAGAAAAATTATGAGTTCTGTGGGGAAGGTTGGTTCGTGCTTTCGTTTTCTTGATCTATCTTTGCTCCTACCTTGAGATCCTATTTGAGTTACCCTGGGTAACATCTAGCTGTCATAGAAATAAAATTTTTGAAAGAATATGCATGAATTTGATAAATATAGTTATTTGAAATGTAGTAGTATGTGATATCAAGTAATTTAGATGAACCGATGACTGTGACATATTTTAGAGACATTGCGACCTTCCTGCTTTAGAATTTTGAGGGTCCCCCAGTTTAAATGCAATACTTCTGACAATACTTTGGCTATTTCGTATATGACGAAGTTGGCTGGACTTGCTTTAGAATTTTAAGGGTCCTCCTAAAAATTCTGCCTCAGTTTCTGATCATGGCAAAGTGAAGATTTTATTTAAGATGTGATCGAACCCATAGGGCTGCCTACGTATCTCCTCTTAAACGGGAATCAGGTCAAGCGTAGTTCAGTTATATCAAATGAAGAAACATAAACAATCCTAAATATAGTATCTCTTGACTGCGTCTGAGTTGATAGGTTTTGGCCAAATCTCTCCATCCATTTCTGCAAGTATAAGTGCTCCTCCTATTAATACTCGATGAACCATGTAGGGACCTTGCCAATTGGATGAAAATTTCCCTTTAGCTTCATCTTGATGCGGGAAAATTCGCTTTAGCACCAACTGCCCTGATGTGAATTGCCTTGGTCTGACCTTTTTGTTGAAAGCTTTTGCCATTCTGTTATGGTAGATTTAACCGTGACATACTGCATTCATTCTCTTTCCATCAATGAGGGCCAGTTGTTCATAGCGGCTTTGTACCCATTCTGCGCCGTTGAGCTCAGCTTCTTGTATGATTCTTAGAGAAGGGATTTCTACTTTGGTAGGAATAACCACTTATGTACCGTAGACCAATAAGTAGGGAGTTGCCCCGGTTGATGTGCGAACCGTGGTACGATATCCAAGCAAAGCAAATGGTAGCTTCTTGTGCCATTGTTTGTAATTATCTACCATTTTCCTCAATATCTTCTTGATGTTTTTGTTGGCGGCTTCTACAGCTCCATTCATTTGTGGCCTGCATGCTGTGGAGTTCTTATGCTTGATCTTGAAAGTTTCACACATGGCCTTTATTAAATCACTATTGAGACCGGTGTCGTTGTCGGTGATGATTGACTCTGGTACTCTGAATCGACAAACAATGCGATCCCGAACAAAATCTGCGAACAAAATCTGCAGCGACCTACTTAGTTACAGCTTTGTAAGATGCAGATTCAACCCGTTTTGTGAAATAATATATGGCCACTAGAATAAATCTATGCCATTTGAAGCAACGGGTTCGATCGGACCGATGACGTTCATGCCCCAAGCGGAGAAAGGCCAGGGTGCACTTGTTGCATTGAGTTCATTGGCTGGCACTCGTATCATATCTGCATGTATCTGGCATTAGTGACACTTCTGGACATACTTGATGTAGTTTCCATGATCGTCCAGAAATACCCTGCTCTTAGTATTTTCTTGGCTAAGATAAAACCATTCATGTGCGGCCCGCAAGTTCCGGCATGTATTTCCTCGAGCAATCTGGATGCTTCCTTGGCATCGACACACCGTAGTAACCCCAGGTTAGGAGTCCTTCTGTATAGAATTCCTCCGCTTTGAAACAAGTGGTTGGCTAACCTTAGGAGTGTGCATTTCTGAGTATGATTTGCGTGCTCCGGGTACTCTTCTTTTGCCAAGTTTTCCTTGATGTCGTGGAACTATGGATTTCCATCACTTTCTTCTTCAACATGAGCGCAACAAGCTGGTTGCTTATGAATTCCTATTGGGATAGGATCGATGAAATTCCTGTGTAGGTGTTGTATCATGGAAGATAAAGTGGCCAATGCATCTACGAACTCATTCTGAACCCTCAGAACATATTTCAATTCTATCTTCATGAACCTCTTGATTAGCTCTTGTACACATTATAGATATGGCAACATTTTGGTATTCTTTGTAGACCATTATCCTAAAACCTGATGCACCAAAAGGTCGGAATCTCCAATCACCAGCAATTCCTGAACATTCATTTCAATGGCTAACCTGAGTCCCAAGATGCAAGCCTCATATTCTGCCATATTGTTGGTACATGAAAACCTGAATTTTGCGGATACCGGATAGTGTTGGCCTATTTCTGACACTAAGACAGCTTTGATACCCACTCCTTTGAAGTTTGCAGCTCCATCGAAGAATATTCTCCAACCATTGTATGCTTCAGTGATATCTTCTCCCACAAACGATACCTCCTCGTCGGAAAAATACATTTTCAATGGTTCATATTCTCTGTCTACAGGATTTTCTTCCAAATAATCCGCCAACGCTTTCCTTTTGACTGCCTTCTGAGTTACATAAATGATGTCGAACTCACTCAACAATATCTGCCATTTTGCTAAATTTCCCGTAGGCATGGATTTCTGGAAGATGTATTTCAGCGGATCCATCCTTGATACGAGATATGTGGTGTAGGCACAGAAGTAGTGCCTCAACTTTTGAGCTATCCATGTCAAAGCCTGCTCCAACAAAGAGTACCGTGCTTCATAGGGTGTGAATTTCTTACTCATATAATATATGGCCTGCTCCTTTATTCCTGTCTCATCGTGTTGTCCCAGAACACAACCAAAAGCCCCATCTAGTACGGACAAATAAAGCAGCAAAGGTTTCCCTAGTTTTGGTGGGACCAGAATAGGTGGTTTAGATAAATACTCCTTGATTTTGTCGAAGGCTTTCTGGCATTCTTCAGTGCGCCTTGTTGCAGCATCTTTCTTCAGTACTTTGAAAATCGGTTCACAGATCCCGGTTGATTGTGCTATGAAACGGCTAATGTAGTTGAGTCGCCCTAAGAAACTCATCACATCTTTCTTGTTCTTCGGAGGTGGCAAGTCCTGGATAGCTTTGACCTTTGACGGGTCCAATTCAATCCCTCGTCGGCTGACGATGAATCCTAGCAATTTTCCGGCGGGGACTCCGAAGGCACACTTTGCGGGATTCAATTTCAGATTATATCTTCGAAGCCGATCGAAGAATTTCTTCAAGCCTGCTATATGATCTGCACCTTTTCTGGATTTGATGATGACGTTATCCACATACACCTCTATTTCCTTGTGTATCATATTGTGGAAAATAGTGGTCATAGCTCTCATGTAAGTGGCTCCAGCATTCTTCAGGCCAAACGACATTATTTTATAGCAGCACATCCCCCACGGTGTGATAAAGGCTGTCTTTTAGGCATCCTCTTCATAAATCCAGATCTGGTGATACCCCGTGAAGCAATCCACAAAAGACTGGAGTTCATTCTTGGCACAATTGTCGATCAGTATATGTATATTGGGTAATGGAAAATCATCTTTGGGACTAGCTCTATTTAAAATCTCGATAATCGACACACACTCTGACCTTCACGTCGTTCTTTAGGACTGGCACGATGTTGGCCAACCAATTCGGATACTCAACCGCTCTGAGAACCTTGGCTTTGATTTTCTTAGTGACTTCCTCTTTTATTTTCAAACTCGTATTTGTATTGAATTTTCCGAGTTTCTGTTTTACAGGTGGACACATGGGATCGGTAGGTAGCTTGTGAGTCACTATGGATGTGCTCAAACCAGTCATATCATTGTAGGACCATGCAATAATATCTTCATACTCTTTTAGGAACCGGATGTATTCTTCCTTATCTGACGGTGATAGATGAATGCTTATACGTGTCTCCTTGACTGTTTCAAAGTCTCCTAAGTTAACTGTCTCAGTTTCGTCTAAATTAGACTTAGGCTTGTTTTCAAAGTTTTCCACTTCTCTGACAATTTTCTCAGGTATTATATCGTCTTCCAGATCCTCTGAATCATTATCCTTATATCGTATTGCCTCATTACTTGTCACAGTCGTAGGTTCATCGGGATAGGTAATAATAATATTGTAGAGAGAAAAAATGTAAAGAATAACAATAAATACTAAAAATAGCAATGCATTAATAAAATTTGAAAAACGTCAACAAGTACGGCTCGATGACTTAAGCAATTATTTCAAAATAAAATACTGAAAATGTCTTAGATTATCTAAAGATTGCTTTAAAATAATTTATGCTAATTGCCAGGCTACCCAGAAACTCGATGGGACCGGGATGGTACAGCAGCCCAATTCTAGAGAGCAGCTCCTTTTTCAACGGTCTGAATGGTAAGGTCTTCCTCCTCCTCCTCCTCAACTATCGCACTGCAATCCATGTCTTCGTCATCCAGAAACAGCTTCCTTATGCCAGCTAAGGCTTCATCTTCCTCAGACTCCCATATCATGTCAGCTTGATGAAATGTCTGGTGCAAATGTGGTACGGGTTGTTCCAGCGGATAATAAGGACCACTCCATGGTGGTGAATAATCCTGGCACTCTTGCCAAGTATATTCGTACCCAAGTCCGAAAGTTGTACCATGATGCTTCGGCTGTACCAGTTTGGTGATCCTTTGGAGGTTCTTGCCGAGACCCTTGCCAGGTTCATACCCTGTTCATAGTAGTATGCTTTCTATCTTGTTGCTCCACTATTTGTCCTTTTCAATTGCGTTGGCACGCTTAATGCGATGGTATGTTTCTCCACCTAGCTTCTTCCTATTCTCGATGATCGGAACAGTCTGATTGGTATAAATCAGATTACTTCCATCTCCGTGGATGATCACCTCCTGGTAGTTTCATTCAAACTTCACGGCCTGATGCAGAGTAGAGGCCACTGCCCCAGCGGTATGTATCCAGGGTCGTCCCAATAATAGATTGTAGGTAGCAGATATATCCAGCACTTGAAACTCAACATTAAACCAGGTTGGGCCCATCTGTAGGCTGAGGTTGATTTCTCCGATTGTGGCTCTTTGAGATCTATCAAACGCCTTTACATTCATGCTTCCCGCTCATATCTCGTGCAAGCCTTTACCCAATCTCTTCAGAGTGGTCAGTGGACATATATTGAGACTCGAACCCCCATCTATCAGGGCCCTGGCGATGAATTTATCTTTAAATTGCACTATGATATGTAGTGCCCTGTTGTGACTTAGTCCTTCTAGTGGTAGCTCATCTTAATAAAAGGTGATTTTGTGGCTTTCCAGTACCTGCCTGACATGTTGGCTATTTCCCCACTAGTGATGTTGGTGGGTACATAGGCTTCACTCAGTACCTTCATCAGGGCATTCCTGTGTGTCTTAGAGTTTTGTAGCAGTGACAAGATAGATATCTGAGCGGAAGTTTTGTTCAAATGGTCAACCACAGAGTATTCTCTTGCTTGCACTATTCTCCAAAGGTCGCCAGGGCCAGTTTCAATGACAGGCGGCTTAGATGCAGCTTCCTTGCTTGTTCCTCCCAAGTGCTCAGGTGTATAAACCCTGCCAGTTCTGGTCATGCCTTGTGTTGTACCTGTTTCTTCCATTTTTGCTTTTCCTTTCCTTCTCGCTTCGCAACATAATCCCATGGTATAGCATCAGACTTGTAATATGGTGTGGGTGCTACCATCATAGTGAAGGGTGTGGTTACCTCAACTTCAAATGGTGCTGGTGCGGTTACCTCGACTTTAAGTGGTGCTTGAGTTTGTACCACAATGGGAGTGAGGGTGACTGGAGATGTTTTAAGATCATCCCCCTCCCGAATGAGTCCAATTAACCCGTCCGGATCCCATTCCTCATCGGTTTCTATCACATTCACTCCCTCACCTCTGTGATTTGGAAGATGATTGCTACAAACATTGGGTGCATCTTCTTTTGCTTATATGACCTTGATGTCGATCAATGTCTGAATTTTGTCCTTCAGAGTGCGACACTCATCAATGGTATGTCCCTTCATGCCTGAGTGATAGGCACATATCTTGTTTGGGTTAATCCATTGAGAAGAGCTTTCCATAGAAATTGCGGGAATGAGAGTGACATAACCAACAGCCTTCAGTCTCTCATATAGTTGGTCTATGGGTTCAACGATTGGAGTGTATTGTCTGGGTAGTCTGCAGTCGATGTTTGGTCTTGGTTTTTGGTAATTGTGGCGGGCGGGTGGTGGTGAGTGATAATATGCGGGTTGGGTGTTATAGGTGTGGTAAGTGGTGGCAAGTTGTTGGTATCTGGGGGTGAGGGCTGGTATGTGGGTGGAGGTGTTTGGTATGTGAGAGGAGACTTAGGACCCTAGGCCACCATTACAGCACCCATTTATTTCTTCTTAGAGATACATCATGACTGCAAAGCTTTATTTGTGGCTTGTAGTGCTTCGAAATTTGTCACCATTCCACTCTTAATTCCTTCTTCTATTTTTTCTCCCAACTTGATAATGTCAGAGAATTTATGATTTTCAATAACCGTCAGCCTTTCATAGTATTGCAGGTCTTGAGCTCTAACGAAGAACTTATTCATTTGTTCTTCTTCAAGCGCTGGCCTTACCTTTACAGTTTCAGATCTCCACCGAGTAGCATACTCACAGAAAGTTTCTGTTGGTTTCTTCTTGAGATTTTAAATGTAGAAAACATCTGGTGTATTTTCTGTGTTGAACCTGAATCTATCCATAAAATCTGACGCCATGCTCACCCAATTAACCCACTTCTTCGGGTTTTGACTGATGTACCAAGACAAAGCATCTCCTGTGAGGCTTCTTATGAACAGCTTCATACGGATTCGTTCATCTTTGCCCACTCCTACAAGTTTGTCACAATATGTCCTTAGATGTACCTTCGGATCACCAGTTCCACCGAACATTTCGAACTTGGAAGGGTTGTAACCCTCCGGCAGTTCCACATCTGGTTGAATGCACAAGTTCTCATAATTTAAACCTTCAATGCCCTTACCACCTTCGACGCTCTGAACTCTACCAGTGAGCTTTTTGAGTTCTTCCGCCATGTTCTTGATGAGCAGGTCCTTCTCGGTTGATTCCGGTATATATAGGATTTGTTATGGGGTGTAGGGTAAAGTTTTCACATATATGGGATTGCTTTGGTGAACTCCGGGAATCTGGGCATAAATATGGTCATTGGTTGAGTTTTGGGAATCAAGAGTAGGTTGTTGCATATTTTGGGGAGCGTGATAAGTGGTGGTTTGCGGGTATTGAGTCGGATGATGGTATTGTTATTGAGGAGTAGGTACTGGTGGAGGGTTGTGGTTTTGAGGAGCTGTGGTGTATTGATGTGGCGCGGAAGGATTCGGTGGTGGATTTTGGTTTTGCGTGTTTTGGGGTGGTGCCGGGTTTTGGGCATTTGGATTTTGTTGGTTGATATCAGGGACGTTTAGGGTGAGGGAAGGATTTGCCAAGTTTCAAACCTGCTCAAGTTCTCCTTGTAGCTCCAGGATTTTCTGTTCCAGGCGTAAGACCAATTCGTTCTGTGCCGGAGTACTTCGGCCATCTGAAGTTTCAACGTTTTCTGCTATAGTAGCATTGTCTTTTCTCATACCGCTCAAATCATCCATTTTTCCTTTTCCTTTGCTTCTGCCTTTAAGATCACTTAGTGAAGGAGGAGGTGGAGGACCTCTGGATCTAGTGTGATATGCAGATGATGCTAGTATGCACAAACCAATCTTGGGGAATGGGAATAATCAAAAGAAAGACAAACAAACAAAGGTAACCAAGTCAGTAGGGATATTTGAAAGAATGCTTGCAGTATTTAAACATGTTCTGTAGAATCATGCAATAATTCGCGTCCTAACTAGGGACCTCATTGTTCCTGAGGTAGGCCTAAGCGACATATAGACTCGGAGAAAATTGATATCAATATTGCGTTATTTCATTAATGTGAAAACGAGCCAATAATAATGAAGTTACTAATGGCGTTTAGCCTTATTACAATCGAAATCTAAACTAAGCTAGAAAATAGTAAAGAACATCATTTGCTAAATCTATTTGGTCCCTGAGTGACCTTCTCCATACTTGGCTCTCTTGACTCCGTCAATCAGGTTCCCCATGCCGCGCATATCCAAGGTAAGCCTTTGCTAGATGCCCTCCTTCATTGTCATCCGTGTTCTGACAATCTGAAAGCCTCTTCCTCATCTTTCCCTCAAACTCCATCAACTCTTGCTCAAAATATTCCAATCTCTCGGTGGACTTAGTGGAGATTTCCTTCCATTCATTAATTGCCTCCATGTCCACGTTATGTTATTCCAGATGTCTAGCTTTAGACTCAAAAACCCTTTTGCGAAGCCTTCTATACTTTACCTGTGCCTCGGCAGCATCATCAATGATCCTGTTTTCCAAATTAACCCCTGGCTTGACGTCTCCCGCTATATCATTTACCAACCATGATGTATAGAAATACACATGACCGGTATGGCACCTGTCTGACTCGATAGTCTCTCTTTCTACAATGACCTTCTGGATCCACATATGTTGTGCCTTGAACTTGAAAGGAATGATGTCCCCTTTGAAATCTGCCTTGTACTGGACCATGTTGTAACCCGAGGTATGTTACAATCTGCCTTGTAAGGATAAATGCCTCACAACCCGATCAATACCAAATGAGTAGTATCCCTCAACCTCGTGATAAACTCGCTGCTGGGACACCACTCAAACATCCAATGTACCTTCTCGTCTGTCAGATTGCTAAAGAAACGTACCCAACTTACAGCACCTCCGGGCTGTGCAAACCTATCTAGGATGAATGTAATTTTCTTTGGGTGATGGTAAGTTATGTAGTCATTTAATGATCGTCGCAGAAGCTCTTGACGGTATTCTCCCCTCTGAAAGTGTTCCAATAACCAGACTTGCAATAATAGATTACAACCTTCAAAATGTCTGAACCCCTGTTTGCACCGATCTAGAGTGTGGTACAGTTCAGCTAGGATCATAAGGATGATGGTGTAGGTTTTCCCCTCGATTCCTTTCATTAAAGTTCTTGTAACCATAGCTAAATGAGTGTGAATCCTAGCTGTCAAATGGGAGAGGCATGATATAGCAGTCAAATGAACATTAGTCATAGCAAATAATGGGAAAGGGATGTGCATGTTAAAACAGATTTAAACAAATAAAGGTGGAGAAGGGAAAAGATGTGATGTTATAACAAAGAAAATAATCCACATAAGCCAAGTTCATTATGGTAAGAGCCTAAGTATGTCCCCAGTAGAGTCTCGATGCTGGCACGCCCCGATTTCTTGCGAAAGCGGGCTTTCGACGTTGTGACAACTCTTTTGAGTGAGAGGATAGGTATAAAAAGAGAAGAGTCGCCACTTGGCAGTTTTTAAGGTGCGTTAGGGCACCTATTATACAAATGACTCTGTTTGACTAGTCAGCGTCACCAAAGATCGGGTAAGGGCTCAAATTACCTCAAAGAGAAGGTGTTAAGCACTCTTCGAGGTCCACAACTGTGTGACCCGGCCGAACTTAAGATTATGTGGATTACAATTAGGCTAAGTGATCAAATAAACAAAACGAATGTAAAGGTCAAATAATTTCATTATAACATGATTAGTACTGATCTTAGTACGAATATAGGGATACAACTATTTGGATCTAATAACAACATATAAAAGAGGGGGGGGGGGATCCTAAGTTTTTTAACCTAAAGGATCACCCCGCGCAACATAAATAATACTTCGCAACTCCCTTGAGATAGGGAGTTACTCATATTGTTCAGCGGGCACATACTATCATCTCCTGCTACCCGATTACTATGTTAAAGTAGTTTACCTGAAGCGCGCTAATTCAATTCTAAGTCGTGCTCTATACGTGCACTACCCGTCCCATTCCAATGGTCTAGGAGGTATTGGACCTCGACTAGGGTGGTTCTAGACCCTACTTAGGTGGCTCAGAAATGTCAAAACTAGGCGACATACAAAACACATATTGAACTTCAAATATGGGCAGTTAAGGGCTCAAGTTAGCCTCTACACTTAAGCAACAAATGCATGCGAAACAGGTTTTCATGTTAGGCCATTTCAGAATTAAGAACCTTAAACCCTATAGACATGATTTCTATGTGACTATGCATTAAAACATACAAGCAGTTTCAGAGGCTAGGCGCTGCTTATCTCCAAATAATTATACGATTGTTGCATGCTGATTTGAGATTGCAGATTTTCAGTTATTTAACCTATATATGTTGTGTCTAGGTGATTTACGCACTAAGTGACAATGAAATCTATTGGAGGAAAACCCATAATTATTCATGCTTTTCGAGCAGTAAACATCTTTTAAAAAATTAACACTTTTGGCGAGTAGTAATACCCTATAGGCAGGATCTCTAACAATTGGCGATTGGAACTAATTCTATTGTTATACTTTAACCTTATAGGCATGTTTTCTAGGTGAACAGTGCGATACAGTAGCGAATGAAATGATTAAAATCCTATAGGCATGATTTCTAGTAGATATGTTGCAGCGATGCAAATTGAAGGAAAATTCAATGATATTTATTTCCTATGGGCAGGTTCTCTAATAATATGTAGCAGCAAGGATAATTGAAGCATTTGAACTCATGCTTTGCTAGTAGACAAGTAGTGTGAGTGTGTGCTTCTCTTAATGCCATGATTTCTATAGTGCACATAGAGACCGAATGGCATATATAGTAGATGAATCATTGAATCCTATAGGCATATTTTCTACCCTTGCATGGAAACATCAGAATTTACCCATCTCCCGTTTTTACTAACACCCCAATTATTTATTACAAAGTTATTAAAGGCCCAATAATGAATATGATTACAAATATTATACAAATAATGACAAATTCCTAACAGGCTATAATATGCTTCTTCCTTTGTCATAAAAAGAATGGCTGATTTATGGAGTAAGAGGGTCAAACCGTCTGATTTATTGTGAATTCAGATATTAATTCCTTAAATTTTATTTACATATCTAAGAATTACATGAATGTAGTATAAAGTAAATTACATGAATGTAGTAGAAACTAACTTCTTAAAATTAGAAATATTTAAAATTATTTGAATACATCCCAAATAGAACTGTCATAGAAAATAGGATTGATGGAGTACCTAGTTGTGCTTACTTTTTGATCTCTTTCCTTTTCTGTTTTTTGATGACCACTAGTTGCATCTGGAAAGATGGTCTGGATTCTCTTCCTTGTTGATAAGTTACTAGAGATGAGAAGATACACTTACTAGGCTTTTTGACATATTGCCATTTCTATTCAGTGAATGGGTTATTGGTAACAGAGAGGATCTGGCAAAGGATATCATCGCAGAGATACAAACAGAAAATGGTGAGGTAATGAAATTTAATTTTTATGGATTATTACGGAGTAAACAATGAATTCACTTTCATTACTATATGAGCCTCATTAAATGAAGAAAGGGAAAAGATGCAGATAAGTGTCATAGGGATTAATTTACTTTCTGATCCACGGCTCCTTGCTGATATCAGTCTTGTTGTCCTCTTTTTCTTTTTCCCCTCTAATGTGACAACATAAGTTATTGCCTGCAGACACTGCTGATTATGAACTCTATTTGAGGACTAGAGCCTAGCACCCGAGATTCTAGGATGTCTATGGTTTTAATACATCATTCCATATGCCAATATTGGATATTCTATTTGATTTACAAGACTATCAATCATCAGATAGCATCCCATTCATTATAGATTCCCTCACTGGTGGAGAAGAACTCTCTATCTTAGGCTACAAATCTTTCTTGGATAAAATTCATTTCTTTTTCAAGCATTATAAACTAATCATATTATCTGATAAGAAGTTAAAGAATGTATGATCTTTATCGTAAAGAATGTATGCTTGATCAGGAAAGAAAAAAGGTGATAGAATCGGTGCAATTTCTGGTCCCTGTCAAGTTCTAAACTATGTTGCACGGACTTTTCAAAAGTTTCGCCGCACCAATGTCGGATCCTCCAAAGATGCACTACTTTTGGAAGATCCTGCATGCACCTGAAGACATTGTTGGAGAGTCCGAGCAACATAGGTTCTAAAGCTAAAATGTTTTGTGCATAATTATCACCCAAAGAGTTCAACAAAGGCCACCTTATTATGTTTGAAAGATATTTATTTGAAGGAAGTATACTTCAAAAATAATTTCTTATTGGAACGGATTATATTCTAAAGACCTCAATTTAAAAACTTATGGGCGAAAGTTTATATTTGAAGGATTTGACTAATTTATTGGGGTTGTTGGCTGAGACCTGATGTGAAAACTATTGCAGCTGCTGAGTTACTACTTGCCCTTACTGTATTGTGATTTGTTTTGAATTTGGGTTGTGTTTTCGTTCATTCTTCTGTGTCTTATTCTGGTGTTCTGCTATTGCTTCCTGTTTTTTTTTTCCTTCCTTATTGTAGTTGCTATGTCGTTAGCCATATTGCGGGGTCCTTAGATAGATGTCATGTTCTGTCATCCCTATACTTATGCTTGTTCAGTTTATAAGACCAGTGGGTGTCTTGACTAGTCCTCGTCACTACTTCACCGAGGTTAGTCTTGATACTTACTGGGCACCGCTGTGGTGTGCTCATGCTACTCTTCTGCATAATTTTTATTTTTGTGCACACCCAGGTATTTGTTCGTTAGCTAGCTGTGTGGACTGTTGCTGCGGAGACTCAAGGTAAACCTGCCGCTGCGTTCGCAGGTTTCGAAGTCACCTTCAAGTTTTTATTTTGCGCTGTTTATTCTTATTTCTGGACAGTTGTATTTAGAAATTTTCTCGCAAACACTCTGTAGAGCTTATGACTTGTACTACCGGTTTTGGAAATTGCAAGAGAATTCTATTTATTTTGTTAGATGTTAATTAAATAATATTGTTTCAATTAATGTTAGGCTTACCTAGTCCCTAAGACTAGGTGCCATCACGATATCAAACAGAGGGAAAAATTGGGTCGTGACATTGGCTTAATACAAAAATGATATACATTAAAACAATAAAGAATTTCAAAGTTCCCGAAAATCCTTTCGTCATCGCATAATTTTCTCTTGTTCCTTCTTTTTCTTTTGCTTGTTAAGAAATGAGAGCAAAATAGAACAATATAGTAATAGAGATAAGATATATAGGAGGAGAATGTAGAAATTATCTTATAGTGTGTTTCTTGTGTGTACTTCCATGGACAAAGAATGTCCTATTTATAGTATACAAGATAACACCTAAAGTTCACCAGATATATCTTAAGAATTAATAGGTACATCTATCTAAGTAGTACATTGAATAATATGTATGGATGGATTAAATGAACATCCATATACATTCACTTTATTTCATAGCACTCCCCCTTGGTTGTTCATTTGAAAAAGCCTAGTGAAGGAAAAAGAGTACACATATCTTATAATACGCATTGAGTACTGCCTCATTAAAAACCTTACCGGAAAAACCCAATTGGGACAAAACCTTGGTTAAGGGAAAAAGAGTACATCGTGTATTATACTCCCCCTGATGAAAGCTTTATTTGATATCTCGGAGATGACGCATTCCAATCTTATGTCTCAGCTTCTCAAATGTTGATGTTGGCAATACCTTAGTGAATAAATCTGCTAGATTGTCACTTGAACGGATTTCTCGAACATCTATCTCACCATTTTGCTGAAGATCGTGTGTGAAAAAGAACTTTGGTGAAATGTGCTTTGTTCTGTCTCCTTTGATATATCCTCCTTTAAGTTGAGCTATGTAAGAAGCATTGTCTTCATACAATATCGTTGGAATCTTCATTTTTAAAGAAAGACCACACAATTGTTGAATATATTGAGTCACTGATCTCGACTATACATATTTTCGACTAGCTTCATTAATAGCTATTATCTCTGCATGATTGGAAGATGTAGCAGCTAAAGTTTGTTTAGTTGAACGCCATGAAATAGCTGTACCCCCACAAGTAAATAAATAGCTTGTTTGAGATCGGGCTTTATGTAGGTCAGACAAATAACCTACATCTGCATAACCAATCAACTATGAATCGGATTCATAAGAATAAGATAATCACATATCAATAGTCCCTCGGAGGTATCTAAAAATATGCTTAACACCATTCCAGTATCTTGTTGTTGGAAAGGAACTAAATCTTGCTAATATACTTACTGCAAAAGTTATATCTGGTCGAGTATTATTTGCAAGATATATTAGTTCTCCAATTATACTAAAATATGGAGTTTCATCACCAAGAAGCTCTCTATCATTTTCATGAGGTCGAAATGGATATTTATTTATATCAAGTGATCTCACAACCATCGGGGTACTCAATGGATGTGCTTTATCCATATAAAAATGCTTTAGGATCTTTTCGGTATAAGTTGATTGATGGACAAAAATTCTATCTTTCATACGCTCAATTTGTAGACCAAGAAAATTTTTTATCTTTCCAAGATCTTTCATTTCAAACTCTTTCTTCAAATAGTCTACTTCTTTTGGAAGTTCCCCAGGAGTTCCAATGATATTTAGATCATCAACATACACAACAATTATAACAAATTCAGATCCAGACCTTCTTATAAATACATAAGGATAAATTGGATCATTCTTATACCCTTCTTTCAGCAAATACTCACTCAGGCGATTATACCACATTCGCCCTGATTGTTTCAATCCATATAAGGATTTTTAAAGCTTATTGAACAAGTTTCCGAAAAACTTTTATTAGTTTCAGGAACTTTGAGCCCTTTAGAGATTTTCATATAAATTTTGTTGTTTAATGTGCCATACAAATAGGCTATGACAACATCCATTAGACGCATATCAAGTTTTTCATGGACTGCCAAATTTATAAGATACCTGAAAGTGATTGCATCTACCACGGGAGAATATGTCTCCATTAATCAATGTCAGGTCTTTGTGAAAATTCTTGTGCCATAAATCGTGCTTTATATGCAACGACTTCATTTTTATCATTTCGTTTTCGCATAAAAACCCATGTGTATTCCACTGGCTTTATTCCTTCAGGTGTTCGGACTATACGTCCGAATACTTCACGTTTTTCAAGTGATGCTAATTCTGCCCGGATAGCATCTTTTCATTTTTGCCAATCATTTCTCTGTCTACATTCATCGACAGATCTTGGTTCAAGATCCCCATCTTGTTGCATTATTTCAACAGCAACATTATAAGCAAAAATATTGTCGACAATAATATTATTTCAGTTCCCCCTTTTTACCGTAGAGACATAACTTATTGAGATCTCTTCATTTTTTATTATTTTCAGGTACCTGGATCTCCTCTGAGGTCTTATCATTTGTTATGTCACAGGGCTCTTTTTGAGCAATTACCTCCAAATTATGATCTCCTAGATCATTTGCTCCTTTTCGCTTTCGGGGATTTTTTTTATCTTTGTAACCAAGTAGTCTACCACGTTTCAAGCGTGGCTTAGACTCATTTGCATTTATAGATTGTCCAACTGGGCAATCAATTCGAATAGGAGCATTAGCAGCTGGAATATGTGACTTAGTTACCCTTGGTAGGTTAGTGAATGCATCAGGTAGTTGATTTGCAATATTTTGTAAATAAATTACCTTTTGAACCTCGTGTTCACATTGATTTGTTCGAGGATCCAAATGAGATAGTGATAATGCATTCCAATCTATCTCCTTTTGCAGCTGCTTATTTTCTCCCCCTAATATTGGGTATACTGATTCATCAAAATGACAATCAGCAAATCTTGCCGTAAATAAATCTTCAATTATAGATTCCAAATATTTTATAATAGAAGGAGATTCATACCCAACATATATCCCCAATCTTCTTTGGGGTCCCATCTTTATGCATTGTGGTGGAGCAATTGAAACATATACTGCACATCCAAATATTCTAAGATGGAAAATATTTGGCTCCTAACCAAAAGCTAATTGTATTGGGGAGACTTTATGATAACTTGTGGGTCTGATCCGCACAAGAGCTGCTGCATGCAAAATAGCATGGCTCCATACCGAAATGGAAAGTTTTGTCTTCATAAGCATTGGTCTAGCAATTAATTAGAGGCGTTTGATCAATGATTCCGCTAGTCCATTTTGAGTATGAACATGAGCAACTGGATGCTCAATTGTTATCCCAGTAGATATTCAATAAGCATTAAAGGCCTGGGACGTAAATTCACCAGCATTATCAAGACGAAGTGTCTTAATTGCATAATCTAAAAATTGTGCTCTTAATCTTATTAATTGAGCCAGTAACCTCGCAAAGGCCAAATTGCGGGTTGATAACAAGCACACATGTGACCATCTTATCGATGCATCTATCAAAACCATATAACATCTGAATGGTCCACATGGAGGGTGTATGGGCCCACATATATCACCCTGTATACATTCCAAAAATGCAGGAGATTCAACTCCAACTTTAATTATTGATGGTCTAATAATCAGTTTTTCTTGAGAACATGCAGCATAAGAGAATTCTTTAGTTTGAAGAATCTTCTGGTTCTTCAATGAATGACCATGTGAATTCTCAATTATTTTACGCATCATATTATAACCGGGATGGCCCAACCGGTCATGCCAAATAATAAAATCATTAGTAAAGTCCTTGTTTACTCTGGCATGTGATTCAAATACACTAATATTAGTGTAGTATAATCCGGAGGAAAATGCGGGAAGCTTTTCAAGAACATACTTCTTTTTCGCTTTTATTGTAGTAATATAAAGGTATTCAACCTTTCCTTCATTGGTGGTCTCAATATGATAGTCATTTTGGCGAATATCTTTGAAACTCAACAAGTTTCTTTGAGACCTACTACAATATAATACATCATTAACAGCCAATATAGTTCCTCCTGGTAGTAATACATTCACTCTTCGAGAGCCCTCAATTAAATTTGTACTACCAGATATTGTTATGATATTGGCTTCTTTCATAATTAAATAAGAGAAATATCTCTTATCTTTTAATATGGTGTGCGTCGTAGCACTATCCAGAAGACATATTTCTTCTTTATTTTTCATACGGACAACTGAAGACTGAGAAGTTTTCATATTCTTCAAGAAGAAAAAAAATACATCATAAGTAATATTGAAAAATTTAAGAACAAAAGAAACTACATTTATGAAATTAAATACTAACAACATAAAAAGTTTTATTCAAAATATGAACTTCATAAAAAAAAATACATTTATTCTTATAATTTTTTCCAATAATAAGTCTTCAGTTATGATGCTCAAAGAAGTCTCCAGTTTCTAAATGAGTAATATCTGCAAGGCCTTCAAAAATATCATTTTTATAGGCAAGGTTTGCTTCAACTTTATCATGATTATTCATAGGACCCGCCTCAACATCATTTTGAAAAGTCAAGTGAGTCTCAACTTTATTTTGTTTCCCTTTTATAGATGCTTGATAAAGTTTGACAAAATGTTTAGGTGTACGACAAATTCGTGCCCAATGAATTTTCATACCAAATCGGTGGCAAACATTACCTTTGCCTTTTGAAGGATTATTCTGAGAACCCTTATTGTTCTCTTGTTTATAACGACCACTACCATGATGATTATTATTTCGCCCATTGCCACGCCCACGTATATATATACGGCCACGATAACTATTTTGTCTTTTTCAGACTTTGGATCTATCATTCCCAGATTCGCTTCTAGAAATAGAGCTGATCCAGTGGGGCGGGCTTCATGATTTTTCATTAAAATGGCATTATGTTGTTTAGCCACCAAAATGCATGAAATTAACTCAGAATATTTCTTAAAGCCCTTTTCACGGTATTGCTGTTGTAACACCATATTTGAGGCATGAAAAATGGAAAGAGTCTTTTCCAGCATGTCTTCATCATTCATAGGTTCCCCATATAATTTTAGTTGGGAAATTATTCTATATACAGCAGAATTATATTCACTTATGGTCTTATAATCTTGTAGCCATAAGTGCATCCACTCACGACGAGCTTTTGGCAGTACCGTGGCCTTTAGGTGGTCATATTATTCCTTCAAACTAGTCCATAATTGAAATGGATCTTTCATGGTTAAATATTCACTTTTTAACCCTTCATCGAGATGATGGCGAAGGAAAATTATGGCTTTCGCCTTATCTTAGCTTGATGCTTCATTTCCTTCTTATAGTGTCACCAAGACCTTTAGCGTCAAGATAAATTTCAGCATCAAGTACCCATGGTAAATAGTTATTCCCAGAGATGTCAAGTTCCATAAATTCAGGCTTTGACAAATTCGACATAGTGAAAACTATCATAAAAATAAGTGAATTAGAGTGACAAGAATTATTATCAATTCAGTGTAGTACATAATCGTGTATTAATATTCTATATGTAAAATTATCAAACAAACAATTATATGCAGTGCGATGATAAATTAGTGTTTAATATTGCCCACAAAAACTTTAGACATGTAAGTATATTTTCATAGAATAAATAAGTTGAATTAATATGTACTAGTATAATTTTGTTCTACTTAGAATACGTTTCAATAAGCTAAGTAGGCATAAAACTAGATGATATCAATCCTGACAAGTTTCAACATTCAATATGATTCATCTAATAGTTCAGTCGTTAATTTTAAAGTCATTAATTATTTTGTACACTTAGGTGATAAATTTATTGAAAACACATTTAAACCTTTTGAAACTTTTGCAAGAATTTCTTCTAAATGCATATTCTGTTAGAATATTTGGATGTGGGCTTAATTAGTCTAATTATTATAATTAAATTTTAATACTTATTTATTTATGTATAGGATTAAACTTGTTCGTAGTTTATATAATGAAATAACAATTTAACCGAAACGTATTGTTTTCATACCAATGCAATTATTATAATCATATTCAAAATAAGTTATGCATGTGGTAATTAAATTGTAGGTTAAAGAAGATCCTAATAGAAATGTTATAAACATAGGAATGTATACCTAAATCGAAAAAGAAACTGACTACCTCTTTTAGGAAGAAGACAAAATTCGGATGAAGCAAATTAGCTCAGTTGGTTAGAGCATCGTGCTGATAACGTGTTAAGAAATGAGAGCAAAATAGAACAATATAGTAATGAAGACAAGATATATAGGAGGAGAATAAAGAAATTATCTTATAGTGTGTTTCTTGTGTGTACTTCCATGGACAAAGAATGTCCTATTTATAGTATACAAGATAACACATAAAGTTCACCAGATACATCTTAAGAATTAATAGGTACATCTATCTAAGTAGTACATTGAATAATATGTATGGATGGATTAAATGAACATCCATATACATTCACTTTATTTCATAACATTGCTAGACTTTTCTAGTTAGTAGTTGTTGCTTTCACACCATAGGCGGATTTAGAATTTTCAGAGCATGAGTTATCCATTAAAAAAAAAAGAAGCAAGAGAATATTTAGTGGGAATTGATTCTTCTTCCCTTGAGTAAATAACTTAATATTTAACCAAGTGCACCATTGGACCTCGTTAGAACATGGGCGCCAACAAATAATATTATATTAGTTCTGAAAAATATCTACTTACAATCCCTAGTTTGATGGAAAGACAATGGATTCATGTGTCCCATAATTTAGGCCTAAATCTGCCCCAGTTCGAAACGACTATATCGATGTCTTTGAAATTTGAAGGGAAAAGGGCCAAATATACCCCTCTACTTTTGGATATTGTCTACATTTAACCTCTATTGTACTATCCGGCTAAATTTACCACTTTCGTCATACTATCCGGCCAAATTTAGCCCTACCATCAACAAACTTTTAAAAATTGCCCCTTGATTTGTTAAGTAATCCAAAATCTCTCAATTTCTTTTTATTTAAAACACTTATTGTTCTTTTTGCTCTACTATTTTCAGAAATTACTATTGATATGAATGCTAAAGATATTAGATTATACAAATTATTCATGGATATTTTTAATTACCAATGCACCCACTTCTCTTCTTGTGCTAACAGGTTTGGAATTGATTTAAAATTTTATTTATTTTTCAATCATATACACAATGTAGAATTCAGTGGGTCTATTTATTGTGTATTATATGCAGCTGATCATCATGTATGTACATGTCTATTTATTGTGTATTATATGCAGCTGTTCATTATGTATGTACATGTATATTCAAATATATTTTACTATTGTCCATAGAGTTCGATCGACTAACTTAAGAGTGCATAATGCGTAGGAATTTAATTAAAGCAAAATTGAATTCGACAATGTAAAGTCTCCAAGGACTTCAACCTCTATCACTAATACTTGCAAAGTCTTCATACCTTTGGTGCAACGAATTCATTAAGTTGGGGTGTTGTAAGTACTTTTGAAATTTAGACAAGCTATCTAATTTAGATTCTTTAATTTACTATACTTTATTTACTAATTATTGTATTATTTACTATTTCTTTCTCTTATTTTTTAATTAAATAAATAGGTAAATGCCAATTATATCGAAAATAGTGGATCGAGAAGAAGAATAAGTGACTTAATTAAAATAATTTGGGAGATTCTGGGTCACCTGATAGACTGAGGGGTAATTTTTAAAAGTTTGTTGATGATAGGGGTAAATTTGGCCGGATAGTATAACGGTAGGGGTAAATTTGGCCGGATAGTGTAACGGAGGTTAAATATAGACAATATACGAAAGTAGAGAGGTATATCTGACCCTCTTCCCAAATTTGAATAATGTCATTAGAAAATAATTTTTTTTAAAAGAAAGGAATTAAATAAAACCCACATGAAATAACTTTGATAGTAAGTTATGTTTCTTGTTTGAGCTAATGTTGACAGTTTCAACAAATAAATCTGTGTTTTAACACTAAAAAGTGATCTGAAAACTACAACTAATTAAATTTGAGCAGAAGAAATTCCTGATAAATGGAAATAATTAAAATGGTTATCGCGTTTTTCTTCTGATATAAAATAAAAACAAAGGATGAAGAGGAGATCAAGAAAGATCTAAGATGAAAACGAGGGTTAAAAAGACAAAATAATTCTCTCTCTAGAATGATGTTTCCTCTCAGTGAAATCGAAAGCTGGAGGGGGAGAGAAACAAGGGCAAGGCACTGTCACAAATGGTGGAAAGCAAACTATACCGCAATCAGCAGATGAGAAGAAAACACGGAGCATCAATGTACTTCAAGGAATCGTACCGCTAGAATTGTCGCAAGTAGATATGGATCACACACCAGCTCGTTGTAATTAGACGAGCAGAGATGAGAATTGCATGACGCAGAGTAGCGGGAAAAGCTCATGGGCAGATATGGTAGAAGAAGAGGCGGTAGATGAAGTAGGGTTGGGGAAATCACAACATGCCATGAATTCATGGAGTAAAGTAGTAGGGCCAATACCTACGACTGAGGGATTCGATTTATGTAGTGAGGAAGTGACCAATCAAAATGTCAAAATTACAATTGATGATATCAAGGATGAAGTTGAGAATTGGAGATCAACAATGATTTGCTACGTACTGGGTTCTAACCCTCCATTGTCAGTAATGGATGGGTATTTAATTTGGGGAAACAGGGGAATTGACAAAGTGGCATTCGTTAACAAGGGAGTGTTATTTGTGCGATTCCAGTTTGAAGAAAGTAAAACCAAAAGTGTTGAAGAAGGAGTCCAGATGTTTGATAAAAAGCCAGTTGTTATTAAACCATGGAAACAGGACATTGACATGAAAAAAGAGACTATTGACAGAATTCCTATATGGATTTGGCTCATGGGATTGGATATCAAGTATTGAGGAAAGAGTGCTCTCACAAAAATTGTAGGCATGGTGGGAAATCCATTGAAGGCAGATAGAGCTACATCGTAGAAAGAGCGACTTACATTTGCTAGAATACTTGTGGAGGTGTCAATTAACCAGCAATATCCATCAAAAGTCATGTTTGAAAATGAATATGGAAAGATTATAGAGCAAAGGATTGTTTATGAGTAGAATCCAGGGCTTTGTGCCACATGTAACAACTTTGGGCATGAGCAACTGGGATGCCGAAAATACATGAGGAGGGGGGAGACTAAGGAACAACAAGGCCAAAATAAAATACAGAATGATCAACAAAAACCAGATAAGGGTGGGCAGGAAAGACCTCAGAACACTATTGGAAATGTAGGGAATGAAGGAGGGAGGACAAAGAAAGTAACACAAGAGATACAACAAAAGAAGAATGGACCTGAGGAAAGAAATAATCATGCTACACTTGCTAGAGGAACTGGGAAGAATAGTAAGACAACAATATCAAAAGAGATGACTCTGAAACTTGAGAACTCGTATGCTGCACTAGCACAAAGAAATGAGGAGACAACTAAGTATGAGGGGAACATAGCAAGCTCATCTAGCCTCGGAGATAAGCAAGCGGTAGTGGGACCAAACAATGGGAAGGGTAGGGGATACCCTCTCCTAATGGATAGTACTGGATATTGGAATGTAAAAGGCCTAAATAAGCTAGCAAAGCAGAAAGAAGTAAATCTATTTCTGCATAATGTAAAGGCTGGATTATTTGGGCTCTTGGAAACAAAGATTAAGAGGGCAAAGGCTCAACGAGCCTCTCTTAATCTTTGTCATGGTTGGTCCTTTAGCACAAATTTACAAAAACATCCGAGAGGAAATATATGGTTACTATGGAAACCTCAGATATATGAGATGGACCTGATCAAAGTTACTGCATAACTAATTCACTGTAAAGTAAAACATAGAGGTAGTGGAGAGTAGATGTATATTACCATTGTCTATGGGTTCAATGATCAAGCCCTTAGGAGAGAATTATGGGAGGATATAAGAAGGCTATGTAATCAGATACATGGACCATGGGGTGTAATGGGGGATTTTGTCACAAGCCAAAATCTCACCTGTCATGATGGCGCATAACTCAATACTAGGCAATCCGACAATCCCAATGAACTACCATATATTTTAAATTTAAAAACATAATAATTAAATTCAGCAAAAGAAATCTCACAAATACAATTATAAACACTCCCAAACTCGGTGTCACTGAGTACAGCAGCATCCAAATAAATACAAAGTCTGACTGGTAAACATTACTGTCTGAAATATAGAACAGTACAATAACTAAACAGGAAGGGAATTAAGTCTGCGGTCTTTAAGCAGCTACCTTGATAGTCTCCAACAGAAAGAACTTCGAATTATAATAGCCGTCGCATCCGGGAGCACCTAGATTTGCACACGAGATGCAGAGTGTAGTATGAGTACAACTAACTCAATAAGTAACAAGACTAACCTCTGAGCTGAAAGCAATGACGAGCTCTGCAAATATAATTAAGTATAAATAATAGTGCAAAACGTAGACATGCTTTCAAATTTAACAGTTAAACTCAGTACAAGTAAAATAGATCAATACTGCATGATATGAAGAATATGACATCTCTGTATCTACATGCCAATGCACATACTGTATGTGATGCACCTTAGTGAAAACTCGATTTGCTCACAATCTAAAATACTAAATTACTCAGTACTGTATATGGACAATCCAGCCCAGGGAAGATCCATCCCAAATATATAGAGTAACTAAACAGGAAGGGAATCAAGTCTATTGTCTTCAAGCAGCTACCTTGATAGTCTCCAAAAGAAAGAACTTCGAATTCTATTAGCCGTCGTATCTGGGAGCACCTAGATTTGCACACGAGGTGCAGAGTGTAGTATGAGTACAACTAACTCAATAAGTAACAAGACTAACCTCTCGGCTGAAAGCAATGACGAGCTCCGCAGATACAATTCAGTATAAATAATAGTACAAAACGTAGACATGCTTTCAAATTTAACAGTTAAACTCAGTACAAGTGAAATAGATAAATACTGCACGATATGAAGAATATGACATCTCTGTATCTACATGCCAATGTACATACTGTATGTGATGTGCCTTAGTGAAAACTCCATGCACTCACAATCTAAAATACTCAATTACTCAGTACTGTATATGGCCAATCCAGCCTAGGAAAGATCCATCCCAAATATATATGTACATCCATCAACTGACAGTCAGTCACTCAATACTATATAAGGCCAATCCAGCCTAGAGGAAGATCTATCCCCAAATATCAATGATTCAGACAAGATCCATGTCCAGGGAAAATCCATCCCTCAATATAAATGCTTGGGACAAGATCCATACCCAGGGAAGATCCATCCCTCAATATAAATGCTTCGGACAAGATCCACGCCCAGGGAAGATCTATCCCTCAATATATACAATCATTTGCGCTCACTGGGGGTGTATGCAGACTCCGGAGGGGCTCCTTCAGCCCAAGTGCTATATATCAACCGCGCTTACTAGGGGTGTGTGCAGACTCTCGGAGGGGCTCCTTCAGCCCAAGCGCTATATAAAGCCTATATGGCCTACTGCAGGCGAGCAGTCCCGATCCGTATAATAATAAAGCCTATAAGGCCTGCTGCAGGCGGGCAGCCCAGATCCATATAATACTTATGTATAAAGTCAATATGGCTTGCTGCGTCGCGCAACTCAATCCCATAAATATCCTCACAATGGACAAATATTACTGAGTGTGAAAAGTATATTTTTGAAACAATCAATTCAACAGCAACACGACCCCATGGGTCCCAAAATATTGGTACATAGCCTAAACACGATATTTAATAAGAGTCTCAACTCAATTTCCTAACACGAGGAGAATATTCGGATAATAACATGATTCATTAATTTTACAACTGCACAGAATTTATTCAAGATACAATTTATGTGGTGCACGTCTACATACTCGTTACCTATCGTATGTGTCATCTCCAAACAACTTATATCATACCAAATTTCGGGGATTTATACCCTCAGAACCAAGTTTAGAAGTGTTACTTACCTAAATCCGAGCAATTCTTTATTCCAATAAGCCTTTTCCTCGCGATTCGGCTTCCGAACATTTTGAATCTTATTCAAAATAATTCGATACAATCAACACGAGGTATAGGAATCCATTCCATATGAAAACGCTAAATTTCACAATAAAATCCGAAATTAACTCAAAAATAAATAGTGGGGACCAGGTCTCGGAACCCGATAAAAGTTACAAAATATGAACGCTCATCCAACCACGAGTCTAACCATATAAATTTCACCAAATTCCGACATCAACTAGACCCTCAAATCTTCAATTAAAGTCTATTAAGATTTCTAACATTTTCAACCCAATCTTTATCCATTTGAACTCAATAATCCTTCCATAAACCTTATTGGTATGTGTATGTATAAATAATACTCTAACACTCAAGAATCATACTTTTAATTACTATTTTTACTCCAAACCCGAAATTGAAGAATTGGGGAAAGAAATTCTTACCTCTTTGAAGCCCTAGCAAGATCCTTGTGAAATCTTCAAACCTTGAATAAGAATTGATGGATAAATGACTAAGTCTTCACTTTCTATCTCTAAAATGCTCTCACCTCTCTCTAAAATGTCAGATTTTAGCTCAAAATGACTTAACCCTTCTCCCTCCCCGACCTTGGGGTATTAAATGAGCTCCTATGCGCGCGCATATGACACATGTCCAGTAAAATGGTCGTAACCTTCTGTATACATATCCAAATGACAAACGGTTTGATGCATTGGAAACTAGACTCAAAGGGCTTTAATTTGATAGGTTATACAATATATATATATATATATATATAT
>AWOL01S0050360.1:0-33130 GCA_000715115.1 Nicotiana otophora
CTCAATACTATATATATATATATATATAGATATTCTCGTTCAAAGTTAAGTCTTGTGCGAACCCACTTGAAACTTTAATCTATTATGAAATTTTCAACTTCTACATTCGATGCCGAAACCTATCGAATCAAGTCCGATTGACTTTAAATTTTGCACACAAGTCATAAATGACATAACGGACCTATTCCAATTTTCGGACATGCTCCTAAGTCCAAAATAACCATACGAAACTATTGGAATCATCAAAATTAAATTCCGAGGTCGTTTACACATAAGTGAATATTCGGTCAATTTTTCTAACTCAAGTTTTTAATTGTGAGACTAAGTATCTCATTTCACTCCGAAATCCTTCCGGACCCGGACCAACTAACCCTATAAGTCATACATCAACTGTAAGGCATAAATTGAGCAGTAAATGGGGGAACGGGATTGTGATACTCAAAACGATCGGTCGAGTCGTTACATTCTCCCCCACTTAAACATACGCTCGTTCTCGAACGTGCTAAGAGTTTTTCTTAACCTTCAAATCTCTATTCCACCTTACCACGCATATACCCGGGATCAATCTCACATTACCCTATTCTATATAGGCCTGACAACACAATACAACTGAAAATCCTTAATTTAACCTTAGCCCAAAAATCTTGGAATTCAATTCCCAATGTTCAGAATTTCTTTTCAAGACACGAATCTTATATTTACACGTTGTATGAGTCTGAACAAGCTACATCGAGCTATAACTATAATCACGAATATAATTTACCCAGAATATTAGACAACTCGCCCGCTCGTAGAACCATTGCTAATCATAATAACTACTTCAAACCAACCAAGTACTAGCATTAAACCCCACATCGAACAAAACCTCATCCCAACACCTTCGTACACTGTTACTAATGAAAGAAACACATGGAAATCTCATGGCCCCTTATTAGATCAACAAGTCATGGAGCTCTCTCGCCCCAACTATAACTATAATCACTTGCTAAGCCGACTTTCAATATTATCCTTCCGAATATACTGTAATCAAACATGATAGTACCCATTCTAGGTCCAATGACCTTACATTATTAAATTGAACTATCCCACAGACACGTCACATCAATATAACTCAAGTCACAACTGCACAATCTGTGTACCCAAATATGGGAAATGTCTCAAGGAAAAGAACCGTGTTGCAAGTTCAACAAGCACCACTACAACTGTAATGTTATAAGCTTATTATATATAGTAGAACCAAGACACACAAATTTAATAACAATAACCAACTCTTCTAGAGCTCACATTAACATCACTCGCACGGACAACTGACGTGCTATAGTATCAATATCTGAAACCGTACGGACAACTCACGTGCCAATAATATGAATATCTGGACCCGCACAGACAACTCACGTGCCAATAATATAATCCGCCTGATATGTTCACATGCCTCTAATCCAAGCATATCATACATGAGAAATCAAATAAGTACACATGAACCATCCAACTTAAATCTCAGATGTTAATCATAAACAAATCCGCCAAAAATTCTCAATTGTTGCATATTAATCTCGAATCCACTAGAACTTTCTCGAGAGTCACCCCCTTTGTTCAAATTCACATTACACCGCCCAAATGGGCCAAAAGACACGTGCCCCATTAGCACATCAACTCTTAAAAATATAACTCTACTTTAATACCACCTATCAAATTCATACTCCATGCACACTACATCTTTCAAAATAACAATTTAATCACGCAATCAAATCGTAGATAGCAGACTCCCCCAATTGGCCCAAGACCATATAATAAAATATCTAATATCTCACCATACCCAAATAATATTTAAATTGACCATACTAAGCAATAAAAGATCAACTCTGGTCTCTAGTCCCCCAATAATTACCGCACATGACTGATACACATGGTCCACAATTATAGTATCGCCTGCCGGCGTAGATACATGAACATGTGAAACTAAGGACTCACGGGGCATATCCAGATAATGAACAAAATATGATGAAACATACGAACATGTGGAACCAGGGTCAAATAATATAGAAGCCTCTTTGTGGCACACTGAAACAATACTTGTGATCACTGCATCTGAAGCAACAATATCTGGCCTTGAAGAAAAACATAAAATTGGGTCTGACCGCCACCTAATCGGACTCCCCCTCTTGGGAGACCCCTAGTTGACTGAGCCTCATCCCGAGCTGGCTGGGTAGGTGGTGGAGCAGCTGGTGCAGAAGTCGTAACATGACTCCTCTACTGAACTGGACCTTGCATAAGGCAGGGACAATATCTCTTTATGTGGCCCAAGTCTCCACACTCAAAGCAACCCCTCTCTGAAAAGGATGGTAAGTTCTGAGGCGGACCTCGAGAACCAGAATAACTACTAGAAGAACCTTGTACAGATGATCCCTGAACGGAAGGAGCACAGGGCATACTCTGGGTTGTAAGTGCACTAAGAGATGACTGACCGTGATGAGAAACGTATGTACCATGGCTGGATGATGCACCCCGGTGAATTGGACGACCCTTCTAAGCATGTNATCAACTCTGGTCTCTAGTCCCCCAATAATTACCGCACATGACTGATACACATGGTCCACAATTATAGTATCGCCTGCCGGTGTAGATACATGAACATGTGAAACTAAGGACTCACGGGGCATATCCAGATAATGAACAAAATATGATGAAACATACGAACATGTGGAACCAGGGTCAAATAATATAGAAGCCTCTTTGTGGCACACTGAAACAATATCTGTAATCACTGCATCTGAAGCAATAGCATCTGGCCTGGCAGGAAACGAATAACATTGGGCATGACCGCCACCTAATCGGCCTCCCCCTCTTAGGCGACCCCTAGCTGACTGAGCCTCATCCCGAGCTGGCTGGGCATGTGGTGGAGCAGCTGGTGCAGAAGTCGTAACATGACTCCTCTGCTGAACTGGACCTCGCGTAAGGCGGGGACAATATCTATTTATGTGGCCCAAGTCTCCACACTCAAAGCAACCCCTCTCTGAAAAGGCTGGTAAGTTTTGAGGCGGACCTCGAGAACTAGAATAACTACCAGAAGAACCTGGTAAAGGTAATCCCTGAACGGAAGGAGCACAGGGCATACTCTGGGCTAGAAGTGCACTAAGAGATGACTGACCCTGATGAGAACCGTATGAACCATGGCTGGATGATGCACCCCAGTGAATTGGACGACCCTCCTGAGCGTGTCTATAAGGACGACCCCTGCTGTGGTAGGACTGTCCTCCAGAAGGTACCCCACCAGAACCGCCCGAACCTCGAGGCCTTTTGTCCTCCCTCTCAACACGCTCCTGGCTACGGACCGCCTTTATCTACCGAGCAATGTCAACCACCTCTTCAAAGGTGGCACCAGATACCCTCTCCATAGTCATAAGTAATCGCAGCTGATATGTGAGGCCATAAACGAACCTTCTATCCTTTCCCTATCAGTGGGAACCAACCAAACTGCGTGTTGAGGCAACTCAAAAAATCTCATCTCATACCGCGTCACAGACATATCACCCTGGCGAAGCTGCTCAAACTGTCTGTGCAGCTCCTCTCTGCGGGATTGAGGTACGAACTTCTCCAGAAAGACCACGGAGAACTGCTGCCAAGTAAGGGGTACTGCGACAACAGACCTACGTCTCTCCTAAGTCTCCCACCATCTGAGTGCAACCCCAGAAAACTAAAAAGTAATGAATGAGACCCCACTGGTCTCGAGAATACCCGTTGTCCGAAGCATCCGTTGACACCTATATAGAAAATCCTGAGCATCCTCTGACTCAGTACCACTAAATGGTGGAGGTCGAAGCCTCTCAAATCTCTTAAGTCTCCTCTGCTCATCATCTGCCATAACAGGAACTACCGGGGCCTGAGCCTCTGCAACTAGCTGGGCTGGTAGTGCCCCCGGTATCTGAATTCCCTGTACTACCTGGTCTGGAGTACAGGCAACGGGGGTATGAGTACCTTCCCCAGCCTGAAAAGTGGCCGGTGCAGCCTGAGCCAAAACCACCTGAGCAAGACCAGTGCAGGCTGCCAATATCTGGGCCAAAGTCTCCTGAAGGCCTGGAATCTCAATGGGCACAGTTGGTGCCTGAGCTGATCTTACCGGCTCAACTATATCTGGAATCTGCTCCTGAGCTGGAGCAACTGGTGGTACTACAGGTGCTGGTCCAACTGTGGTACGAGCTACACCTCGACCTCTACCACGGCCCCGCCCTCTTGTGGACCTAACTGGTGGCTGACCGTCCGATCCGGTAGTACGTGTTCTCACCATCTGTGAGATAATAGAATAACAAAAATTTAGTTTACAGAATCAGCAAATTCGCACGACAGGGTACAAGAAAGTGATATTTTTCCTAAGGGTTCTGTAGCCTCTCGAAGATAAGTACAGACGTCTCTGTACCGATCTGCAATACTCTACTAAACTTGCTTATGACTCGTGAGACCTATGTAACCTAGGCTCTGATACCAACTTGTCACGACCCAAAATCTCACCGGTCGTGATGGCGCCTAACTCAATACTAGGCAAGCCGACAATCCCAATGAACCACCATATCTTTTAAATTTGAAAACATAATAATTAAATTCAGTGGAAGAAAATCGCACAAATACAATTATAAACACTCCCAAAACCCAATGTCACTGAGTACATGAGCATCTAAATAAATACAAAGTCTGACTGGTAAAAATTACTGTCTGAAATATAGAACAGTACAGTAACTAAACAGGAAGGGAATCAAATCTGCGGTCTTCAAGCAGCTACCTTGATAGTCTCTAACGGAAAGAACTTCAAATTCTATTAGCCATCGTATCTGGGAGCACCTAGATCTGCACACGAGGTGCAGAGTGTAGTATGAGTACAACTAACTCAATAAGTAACAAGACTAACCTCTGGGCTGAAAGCAATGACGAGCTCTGCAGATACAATCCAGTATAAATAATGGTACAAAACGTAGATATGCTTTCAAATTTAACAGTTAAACTCAGTACAAGTGAAATAGATCAATACTGCATGATATGAAGAATATGACATCTCTGTATCTACATGCCAATGTACATATTGTATGTGATGCACCTTAGTGAAAACTCCATGTACTCACAATCTAAAATACTCAATTACTCAGTATTGTATATGGCCAATCTAGCCCAGGGAAGATCCATCCCAAATATATATGTATATCTATCAACTGACAGTCAATCACTCAGGGAAGATCCATCCCCAAATATCAATGATTCGGACAAGATCCATGTCCAGGAAAAATTCATCCCTCAATATAAATGCTACGGGCAACATCCATGCCCAGGGAAGATCCATCCCACAATATAAATGATTCAGACAATATCCATGCCCAGGAAAATTTCATCCCTCAATATATATTATCATTCGCGCTCACTGGGGTTGTGTGCAGAATCCGGAGGGGCTCCTTCAGCCCAAGTGCTATATATCAACCGCGCTTACTAGGGGTGTGTGCAGACTCTCGGAGGGACTCCTTCAGCCCAAGCGCTATATAAAGCCTATATGGCCTACTGCAGGCGGGCAGTCCCGATCTGTATAATAATAAAGCCTATAAGGCCTGCTGTAGGCGGGCAGCCCCGATCATATAATACTAATGTATAAAGCCAATATGGCTTGCTGCGTCGTGCAACTCCATCCCATAAATATCCTCACAATGGACAAATATTATTGAGTGTGAAAAGTATATTTTTGAAATAATCAATTCAACAGCAACACGACCCCATGAGTCCCAAAATATTGGCACATAGCCTAAACACGATATTTAATAAGAGTCTCAGCTCAATTTCCTAACACGAGGAGGATATTCGGATAATAACATGATTCATTAATTTTACAACTGCGCAGGATTTATTCAAGACACAATTTATGTGGTGCACATCTACATGCTCGTCACCTATCGTATGTGTTAACTCCAAACAATTTATATCATACCAAATTTCGAGGATTCATAACCTCAGAACCAAGTTTAGAAGTGTTACTTACCTCAATCCGAGCAATTCTTTATTCCAATAAGCCTTTTCCTCGCGATTCGGCCTCCGAACGCCTCGAATCTTAGTCAAAATAATTTGATACAATCAACACGAGGTATAGGAATCAATTCCATATGAAAATGCTAACTTTCACAATAAAATTCGAAATTAACTCAAAAATTAATAGTAGAGCCCACGTCTCGGAACCCGACAAAAGTTATAAAATATGAACGCTCATCCAACCACGAGTCTAACCATATAAATCTTACCAAATTCTGACATCAACTCGACCCTCAAATCTTCAATTAACATCTATGAAGATTTCTAACATTTTCAACCCAATCTTTACCCATTTGAACTCAATAATACTTCCATAAACCTTATTGGTATGTGTATGTATAAATAATACTCTAACACTCAAGAATCATACTTTTAATTACCCATTTTTACTCCAAACCCTAAATTGAAGAATTGGGGAAAGAAATGCTTACCTCTTTGAAGCCCTAGCAAGATCCTTGTGAAATCTTCAAACCTTGAACAAGAATTGATGGATAAATGTGATGACCCAAAAGGTCATCTTATGTTTTAGAACTCGAATCTACGCTCTTAAGCCTTAAAAATCTTATTTTTTACCCTCCTCGATTTGCAAGCGCAATCCGGGCAGGTTTTCGAAAAGGTTTTATGTTGAAAACTAATGAAAATAAGAATTTTTGCGTTAAAAGTTAATTTTAGTTGACTTCGGTCAATGTTTTTGGTAAACTGGCCCGGATCTATGTTTTGACGGTTCCTGTGGGTCCGTATCAAATTATGGGGCCTGGGCGTATGCCTGGATCGAATTCGGAGGTCCCTGGCTAAAGTTATGAATTTTTGACGAAAATTAAAAGTTTGAAAATTAATTGTTTTTAAGAATTAATTGATGTTTGACATTATTAGTACCGGGTCCGTATTTTGGTTCCGGAGCCCGGTACAAGTTCATTATGATATGTAAGACCTGTCTGAGAAATTTGGTGAGAAACGGAGTTGATTTGACGTGATTTGGACATTCGGTTGAAAAAATAGTAATCTTAAATGGTTCTTGAGAATTTTACTAAATTCGTAGTTCTAGGTGTTATTTTGGCGATTTGATCGCGCGAGCAAGTTCGTATGATGTTTTTAGACTTGTATGCATGTTTGATTTGGAGCCCCGAGGGCTCCGGTGAGTTTTGAATAGGCCACGTGATGTTTTGGACTTTGGAAATCTGTTTTTTGTTTTTGCAGAGTCTGTGTTCTGGCATGTCCTTCTTCGCGTTCGCAAAGGTACTCTCGCGAACGCGAAGAGTAAACGGGGCAGCTGAAGTTTTCTTCTTCGCAAACACGAAGGCCTGGTCATGAACGCGAAGTGATGGGAGACTTACCCTTCGCGAACGTGACCGGCTCAACGCGAACGCGAAGCATGTGGGGACCTGGGGAGGGGTTGGTCGTTCGTTCATCGCGAACGCGAGCCATGCCTCGCGAACGTGAAGGCCAGGGGGAGTAATCATCGCGAACGCGAGCTGGGTCTCGTGAACGCGAAGGCTTGGCAGCCAGTACCCTTCGCGAACACGACAGTGCTCTCGCAAATGCGATGAACACTGTCGCCCAACACTTAACAGAATCCAAAACGGGATTTTAGCCAAAAATTCATTTTTCTCAAAAACCAAACGGTGAGAGGCGATGTTTCAAGAGCCATTTCTTCTCCAAATTGTTGGTAAGTAATTCTAAACCATTTTCTTTCAATTACCCATTATATTTTATGAATTATCAACCTAAAATCTAGAGTTTTCATGGTAGAATTAGGGGTTAGGGTAGAAACTAGGGATTTCGGAAATTTGAGGATTTAGACCCCAATTTGAGGTCGGATTCCAAAACTAATTACATATTCGGGCTCGGGGGTGAATAGGTAAAAGGATTTTGGTCCGAACCTCGGGTTTTGACCAAGCGGCCCCGGGGTCGATTTTTCGACTTTTTGAAGGAAAATTTGGAAAATTTAACTTATGAAATATAGTTAATTTCTTTAGCAATATTTGATATCATTGAGTCATTTTTGAATATATACGAGTGGTTTGGAGGTGAATTCCAAAGAAAAAGCTGTGATTGAGAATTAAGTGGCCTTCGGAGCGAGGTAAGTGTTGTGTCTAACTTTGGCTTGAGGGAATAGGTATTGTGTGAGTATTTGCTACGTGTTTTGTTGTTGAATACGACGTATAGTTGAGGTGACGAGCATCTATACATTGTGGTCAAATCATAGCATGCGAGTGAAATTCCATTTCTTGCAAATTTGTAGTCTTAAATCTTATTATCCATGCTTATTGTTGTTGTTGAAATGTTGGGAGACATGTATCTGGTTCCACCAAAGTCGATAAAATTGTGAATATTGATTCGAGATTGAGATGTTAAATTGTGAAAGTAATCATTTATGAAATATTGATTTCTTGTGAAACTTCTCTCTATCCGTTGTTAATGATTCTGTGAATTGTGAGGAAGAGTGTAAAGCATGAAGGGTGATATCGTGCATGATTTATTTATATTGTGAGAAAAGAGTGTAAAGCACGAAGAGTGATGCTGTGCATAATTTAATTATATTGTGAGGAAGAGTGTAAAGTACGAAGGGTGATGCCGTGCATAATTTATTTATATTATGAGGAAGAGTGTAAAGCGGGAAGGGTGATGCCGTGCATGAATTATTTATATTGTAAGGAAGAGAGTAAAAGCACGAAGGGTGATGTCATGCAGTATTATTTGTTATCTGGTGAGGTTGAGAGTAAAAGCACAAAGGGTGATGCCGTGCAGTTTTCCCTTACTGTTTTAATTGCTCAATTCGTTTAAGGATTTTCTGTTTAATTCTGTCTTTTCATTATTTTCACTCTTCATGTTGTATTCCCCCCACTGTGTGCCCCCTTCCCATTATTTCTGCATTATTGCTTTATTTACTGTTGTTGCCACTAGCATGATTATACTGTTCAGGTTATATGTAGGTGTCTTGTCCTAGTCTCGTCACTACTTCGCCGAGGTTAGGTTCGACACTTACCAGTACATGGGGTCGGTTGTACTGATGCTGTACTCTATACTTTCTGTGCAGATTTTGATACCGGCTCAGGTTTTGATACTGGCTCAGGTTGATCTAGATTTGTTATTGGTCCGTTGTTCGGAGACTCAAGGTAGATCTGTCGGCGTTCACAGACCTTGAAGTCCCCGTCTATCTTTTATGTCCTACTGTTTTCTTTCATTCAGACAGTTATATTTCTTTCAGGCTATTACTTGTAGTAAATTCTAGAATGCTCGTGAATTGTGACTCCAGATCCGGGTGGTAGTAGTTAATACAATTTTATGATATTTCACACTTATTATATTTCATCTTAGTTAATTATTGTTAATTACTAAATAGAAATAAGGAATTGGTTAATGATTCTCTAACGTTGACTTTCCTAGCAAGTGAAATGTTAGGCGCCATCACGGTCCCGTCGGTGGAAAATTTCGGGTCGTGACAATAAATGACTAAGTCTTCACTTTCTCTCTCTAAAATACTCTCACATCTCTCTAAAATATCAGATTTTAGCTCAAAATGACTTAAACCTTCTCCTTACCCGACCTTGGGGTATTAAATGAGCTCCTACGTGCGCGCATATGACACAGGTCCAGTAAAATGTCATAACTTTCTGTATACATATCCAAATGATGAACAGTTTGATGTGTTGAAAACTAGACCCTAAGAGCTTTAATTTGATAGGTTATACACCATATAAACCCATATATATATATATATATATATATATATATATATATTCTCGTTCAGAGTTGGGTCATGTGTGAACCCACTTAAAACTTTAATCTATTATGATATTTCCAACTTCTACATTCGATGCCGAAACCTATCGAATCAAGCCCGATTGACCTCAAATTTTGCATACAAGTCATAAATAATATAACATACCTATTCTAATTTCCGGACACGCTTCCAAGTCTAAAATAACCATACGGAGCTATTAGAATTATCATAATTAAATTCCGAGGTCGTTTACACATAAATGAATATCCGGTCAACTTTTCCAACTCAAATTTTCAGTTATAAGACTAAGTGTCTCATTTCACTCCGAAATCCTTCCGGACCCGGACCAACTAACCCGATAAGTCATAAATCAACTGTAAGGCATAAATTGAGCGGTAAATGGGGGAATGAATTTGTGATACTCAAAATGACTGGTCATGTCGTTATAGATTTTAATTGTGTCCTATATAGAGAGGAGAGGATTGGAAGACCAGTCACTATGGCAGAAACAAAGGAGTTTAGGAATTGTGTAGAAACTTGTGACCCACGCGACCTAAGATCAACAAGGTCTTACTTCACTTGGAATAATAAACAAGAAGGGGATGACAAAGTCATGAGCAAGATAGATAGAGTATTAGTAAACAGTGAATGACTATCTCAACTCCCTGCTTCCACAGTTCATTACATGGAAGAAGCTAGGAAAGAGGAGGCAAAAAAATGAAGAAATAGTTAAACGAGAGGACATGCAAATCAGAGACACATAAAAAATAAAATTGCAAAAGGTCAAGCGACTTGCCAGTTAAACGGACAACAATAAAGAACAAAAATTTCACAAGAACCCAGAATCTCAATGTGTCAAAGTTCCCAAGAGCTTCAAAAGAACCCTGGGCAATGCTGCATACTGGAGGCTGCATACTTAGAGAAGGAGGTGAAACAGGCATTATGGGCAATTGCAGTGGATAAAAGCCCTGGCCCGGATGGATATGGGAGCCAATTCTTCAAAGATAGCTAGAGAATAACAGGGAAGGACCTAACTGCAAGGGTGTTGGAGTTTTTCAAAACTGGGAAACTACTACATGTGCTGAATAACACAGTGATCACCCTTGTCCCAAAAATTACACATGCAGACTCTATAGGTGATTAAAGACCTATAGCTTGCTGCAATACTGTCTATAAGGTTATATCAAAGATGTTGTGCCAGAGATTAAGGAAAGTGCTGCCTGAAATAATCTCAGCAAATCAAAGTGCGTTTATAGAAGGAAGGTCTATTGCTCAAAACATTCTAATTTATCAGGATTTAGTACGACTCTACAACAGGAAGAACATTACCAAAAGTTGTCTTATAAAAATTGATCTCAAGAAAGCTTATGACTCAGTGGAATGGGAATTTGTAGAAGAAATGTTGTATGCACTGAACTTTCCCAGCAAATTTATTCGCTGGATAATGACATGCATTACAACAACACAATATACAATTGATGTCAATGGTGGCATATATGGAAACATTACAGGAAAGAGAGGACTAAGACAAGGTGGCATAGTGGCTATAACTGGAAAACATGGGCTATGTGTTGATATCCAATTTTGCCCTCATATTTTTTCAAATAATATATATACTTTTAAAATATTATTTTTGCATCATTATTTAGCTTACAAATCTATACAGGCACTTTTTATAATTTTTCATAATTTTTAGAGTTTTAAAATTAATTTTTTTGCATTTAAATTACATAAATATTTAGTAATTATCCCTTTGAATTATTTGTGATGATCTATTTTTTATCCTCATATATGTCTCATAATAATTTTACTTCATTTTTTTTATATAATTACATTAGCATTTTAAAGCTATTTGCACAATCTTGCAAGAATAGCCTATATTTATATACAAATGCTTCTTATTTATATTATTGGCGTCAAAATAGTATTTTTATAATGTTTATAATGCTAAGTCATTATTTTAAATTATTTTAGTACATAAAAATATTTTTATTCATTTACTAATTATTTTTATAAATTATGTTGATAAATTATGTGTGTTTAAAAGGCTGGCCCAATTTTTAATCCAATTTTCGGACTAAAAAATGGCCCAACACCTTAGCCCAGTAAGCCCAGCCCAAAGTCAAACGACCCCTTTACAAGACCTGATTGGTACCCGTTTTAATTAACCCGCCCCATTCATTTTAAATCCCAGCCGTTGATCTTTCAAGATCAACGACCCTCATTTATTCCCCTCGTTTTAATTACCCACCCCAACCCTAATCCTCTCATTCTCTTTAATCTGCCGCCCTAAAATTCTCTCTTCTCCACTCCACAGAAACCTTAGCCGCCCTCTCAAATCTCTCCAAATCCATCTCAACCATGGATTCTCTACATGATTTCCTTACCTTTTGTGTGTTATCTCGTTATTTTCTACAAAAATATGATATCACCTAGTACTTCCTAAACATGGCAAGTATTATCTCTCAAAATCTGGCCATTCAACTTCAATCGCTTGAATCTGGACAATATTTAGTCCATATACATCATGACCAGGCTATATGGATCCGATTAGCCAAGATTTCCAGCCAATTTTCGATTTCTGTGAACTAGGGTTTACCTATTTCTTTCCAAATCTGATTTCTTATTGATTCTGCATGTTATTACTTCCTTATTTATGTTTGATTTTACAATGTTTCCTTGTTTACTTGTTCGATTTCTGTCACTATATAAATCCCTCCCCATTCCCCTTTGAGAGAGAGCTGAATCGATATACTTTCACTAAATATTAGAGCTTTGTTCTGTGATTCCCTCATTCTCTTATTATGTACTTTGTTTTTGGTCGGCTGAAAGCCAAGGCCACTGAGATTCTATTATTCGAACTTTCTCTTGGTGCGAGCATTGCCCAGGGTTCTTTTGAAGCTCTTGGGAACTTTGACACATTGAGATTCTCGGTTCTTATGAAATTTTTGTTCTTTATTGTTGTCCGTTTAACTGGTAAGTCGCTTGACCTTTTGCAATTTCATTTTTTATGTGTCTCTGATTTGCATGTGCTCTCGATTCTGAAATCTATGGCTTAATGTGTTTCTGGATACTTTATGCACAACTCTGTTAGTTTTACACTCGTTTTAAATCTCTTTAGCATTTAACTTCTCCTAATGCTGCTAGTTATGAGATTGTCTATGTCTAACTTGGATAATCTGAATCCTCCTAAGCTCGTTTAGAGTGTATTGGGGCCTGAATGTTCATGAATATGCTTACCTGCTTTGTCCTGAATCTCTGTAATGAATACCTCATATCTGTAATAACCTGTGTTTAGACCTTCACTGTTAACTATGACTTGTTCCCCTACTATTGTGTCACTCAACATGCTTACTTGATCTTATACTCCTTTAGTGATTGCTTGAGGTTTTAGAACAGTTATCTCAACTTGTTTTCCCTACCATGTTTGAACTATTTTGTTTCATGATATTAGGATGAATCCCTGGCATAACTTGAACTTTCTCTAGTTAATTAGTCTACTGTGTCAATACCTAAATGCCTACATTTGCTATTTGACATGTGTTTACTTTCCTACTCTGTTCTGAATCTCGGTAATGATAGTCTTGCATATGTAATGTATACTAATCTGTGCTAAGACCTTTTCTATCAACTATGATCTACTCCCTCACAACATGTTTCTGTTTTGCTTAGTCTTATATCCTTAATGACTATTTGAAACCTTTAGAATGGCCATCTTAGTTTGTGTTTCCATACCATGTTGGACATAATTAGGACCTTTAGGCTTCAAATCTCTAAGTCAGTGCCTTACTTAAACTTGTTTGGTATTATGCACCTGTGTATGATAACATTTGTCAATTCTGCAAACTTGTTTCTCCCCTAACCTTTTCAATATGTGGCTGCTTATGTGCTACTTTGCTAAGTGCTGAAGTCCTGCTAAACCTGCTTCTAAGTCCTGTGATCTGCTTGATTAGCTGCTTTGTATGCTCAACTTTGCTATGTCTACTTTAAGCTATAAGTGCATTTCCTCAACTTCTGTCCCTTAATCATTGCCCATTCTCTCTCATTTATTACCTACGTTATTCTGAACCTATCATTCTTGGCCGGCTGAAAGCCAAGGCCACCAAGACTCTTGTTACTAGCATGGAAGATTAGCAGCTCCGAATACAGATATAACCATAGGGAAAATCTACCGGGATACCGTCCCGTAGTCCCGAATTAATTATGGAGTACGGGGGGGATCTCTCGGAATACGTCGGTAGTCCCAAAATAAATATGCAGTGATGGGGGATCTCCCGGAATACGTCCGTAGTCCCAAAGTAAATATGCAATGCTGGTGGATCTCCCGGAATACGTCCGTAGTCCCAAATTAAATATGCAAGAAAAGGGGATCTCCTGGAATACGTCCGTAGTCCCAATTTAAATATGCAGTACTGGGGGATCTCCCGGAATACGTCTGTAGTCCCAATTTAAATATGCAGCGCAAACAACAGAGATAACAACTATAATATGATAGAAACCTCGTACATCACCACAACGAGTACAGAAGCAACAATGACAGAAATGCAAAGTACGACGAGCAAATCAACTCAAGAATTTAAATAACAAGAATGGTAGAACTCATTCATAAGGAATAACCACAGTAAATAATGCTAGGCACAAGGAGAACATCTTAACAAGGGAAAACAAATCAAAAATATAGCAACGATTCCATAATATTCAAGTCAACAATAAGAAGCCAACACGAGTCAAATAGTTCCAAATAATGGCAAGTCAACTAAGATATAGGTTATCTAAACTCCTTTTGAGGTTGAGCAATTACGAGGAATATTCTACAATTCAAGTAAGGATAAGCAGCGGAAGATAATCATAACTCCAATTAAGACTAAACAATTATAGAATGAGAAAATAATGATTTCAATTAAAGATAAGTAGTTATGAAAAATATAGCACGACAATAGAAGAGGTAAAATCTTTGGTTAAGTCGAATAAGGGTCAAATAGACAATAAGAGTGTATCCTAAAGCAATTATCTCTAATCAAAGCATGTAGAGATGAAACTAGCAAATAGGAATTCAAAGGTATCAAAAACAACATCATACACAGTGAATATAAGGACATAAAAACCCTAAAAGGCCAACTTTCCACAAATAAGTTCGAGCACGCACTCGTCACCTCGCGTATACAGACTACAATCAACATAGATGACTCAAATCCTACGGGGTAGTTCCCCCACACAAGGTTAGGCAAGATACTTACCTCGAGTCAAGCTCAATCAATCCGTAAGAATGCCCTTTCCACGAATATCCAGCTCTGAATAGCCCAAATCTAGCCAAAAGTAATTACATATCAAATTACAACAATAATAGACTCATCTAATTAACGAAATCAATATTTTAACGAAAATTCTGAAATTAACTCAAAAGTATCCGTGGGGCCCACTTCTCGGAATCGGGTCAAAGTCATAAAATACGAAAGCTCATTCACTCACGAGTCTAACCATATCAAATTTACTAAAATCCGACACCAAAATCTCGATTAAAACCCCAAAATTCGGCCTAAGAACCTTTCTCAATGTTTTCACCCCAAATTCGAATTTAAACGATGAGTTCGAGCATAGATTAGTGGAATATAACCATAAGGGAGTTAAGAATCATTACCCAAAAACTTCCTCCGAAAATCTCTCCAAATTCCGCCTTCTACCGAGCTCTCAATCAAATTTGTGAATTGAACTTCAAACCCTCGAATCTGCCCCTTTTCTGCCCAGTTATTCCGCATCTGCGGACCTTGGGTCGTACCTGCGATACCGCACCTGCGGAATTTCCTTCGCAGGTGCGGAAACGACTTAAGAGGGCTGGGTCCGCTTCTGCGGAAAAAGGGCCGCATCTGCGATCTCCTCCGCGCCTCCGTGTCCTTTAGCGCATCTGCGGGCATCGCAGATGCGGCATTTCCTTTCGCACCTGTGACCCCTGAACACACATCTCAGATCCGCTTCTGCGCTTGCCTCTCCGCACATGCGATCATGCACATGCGATCTCTCCACCATAGGTGCGAAAATGATAGATGCCTGAAGACTTCAGCAGCAACACAAATCCAACTTTTGATCTGTTAAGCACTTGAAACTCATCCGAGCCCCGCCGGTACCTCAACCAAACATACCAACCAATCCTAAAATACCATTGAGCACTCAAATCACATCAACTAATGCTAAAATCACGAATCACCTTCCAATTCAAACTTAAAGAACTTGAAACTTCAAATTCCTACAACCGATGCCGAAACCTATCAAACCACGTCTGAATGACCTCAAATTTTACACACAAGTCACAAATGACACTACGAACCTACAGCCACTTTCGAAAATTCATTCTGAGCTCGATATCAAAATTTCCACTATAGGCCGAAATCGCCGAAAATCTTACTTTCGCAAATTCAAGCCTAAATCTACTACAGACCTCCAAAACATATTCCGGGCGGGCTCCTAAGCTCAAAATACTCAACGGAGCTAACAGAGTCGACGGAATTCCATTACGGATCCGTCTTCATACAATTCCGACTACGGTCCAAATTCTAAGACTTAAGCTCTCATTTAGGGACTAAGTGCCCCAAATCACTTCGAATCACCCTATAATTGAATTCACCCACGCACGCAAGTCAAGGCACATAATACGAAGCTGCTCAGGGACTTATGCTACCAGACATGATTTAAATTCTCAAAACGACCGGCCGGGTCGTTACATCCTTCCCCTCTTAAACAAACGTCCGTCCTCGAACGTGCTAAGAATCGCCTTGAAGTCTTCAATCACTGAAAGCACATATTCAACATACACCCGCGGGAGACCCCACGGCACCCCAATCCACATAAGCCTAACGATACCATCCCAACAGTAATTTATCCTTTCTATCAACACCGATAAGCCTTAGAGTCAAAATTCTCACCTTCTATTTGTCTTCAAAAGACCCGATTCTAAATCCATAACCGATATCAGTCTCAACCACTTGTAAAAACTCATGCCTACACCCACAAGGTACGACCACACAACAAGACATACCACACAAAGGCCCATAATAACATTTTTTATCACAATAGTTGCCCGTAATCAAAACCATCACCGGCAATTAGCCTCATATCCATTAGAACCCTGTTCAGACCTCCACAACACTGACAACGATGCAAGAAACACGAAGACCTCTTAACTATACACCCGAATCAACAAGTCACAACTAACACCATCGGGCACACACCCCGCAAGCTAAAACTCAAGAAGCACCGAACAAAATTGACTGAATATGAAAAGAGGAACACATAAGGAAACTACCAAACAAGCCCGACATGCACAACTCTCTATCAATACTGACCTACAAAACAATATAACAAGGAAAGAATTAAAGCATATGACAATCACAAGGGTCCCATCCTGATATAACTTCCACTGCGGTACTCAGCCCGGTTCAAACATATCAAATCACATGGAAATGCGAGGGTCTCACCCTCAACTCTGAATCACAAGTTAAATACACATCATACCAATGGAAATCTTCCACTAATTCAATTCTGCCAATAAAATCACAATACTTACTAAACCCTCACCCCAGTAGAGTATCAAATCACAAATCATAACCAATTTACTCAGGAATCACATCAAACCTGCCATAATGGACAACATAAATTCACTTCTAGTCTCGAAACTTTCGATAATGAATAGAAAAAAATGATAGACACGGGCTACCACTCATAGAGTCTCCCAACAGGGGTAAACAGTAAAGCATAATACTAAGTCATGAACTCACCCATAGGTGGGACAACAAATAGGGGAACTCGCCCCGATAAGCAGAACCGAATCAAAAATACGAATGGTGCCCCTCTGTAACAAATCAAAAGCATACTTTTATGACATCATCTGGCGCAGTGGCCTCAAGCCTATTATATGAAACACATCAATGGGCCGAGCCTTCCCCTCTTGGGCACCCTCTACTCACCTGAATACTCCGCTGTGACACACCTATCCGGAGTCTAGGACAATCTCTCACCCTGTGGCTGGTATCTCTACACTCGAAGCAACCTCTCTGCTGACGTGGCTGTGGGAACTGTGCGGTACGGGTACTCTGAGACCCATGAGCACCTGACATACTGTGCAAAGCCTGAAGTGCAAACCAAACTGGATGACCCACAAAACCTCTACCATGTCGTACCCTGCATCCAAAATAAGGACTAGTAGATCTCTCTGGTCTACGAGGCCTCCTCACCTCCCTATCCTCTCTCTCCTGATCTCGCATGTACTCTCTCTCATGGCCCTGCATGTCTTCTACATGGCGAGCGATCACTACCACCTGCTGAAACGAAACATCTGACTCTAACTCCCGATCCATACTAAAGCGAATATCATGCCTGAGTCCCTCAATGAATCTACGGACACACTCTCTAACTGTGGCGACCAAAGCAGGTGCATGCCTGGCCAAATCACTGAATGTCACGGTGAACTCTGACACTGACATTGTGCCCTGGCGCAGCCACTCAAACTACACCCGCCATGCATTTTGACGGGACTGCGGTACAAACTCTCTCAGGAATATTTCTGAAAACTGAACCCACGTAAGTGAAGCTAACTCAGCTAGGCTACCCATCTCATATGCCCGCCACTACTGATAAGCCGCTCCCTTAAGCTAGAACGTAGTAAAAGTAACCCCACTCATCTCAACAATATCCATAGTGCGAAGGATATTATGGCACTCCTCCAGAAAACCATGTGCACTCTCTGAAGCCAAACCGCTGAATGTAGGAGTGTTATATCTCTTGAACCTTGCAAATCTAAGCTGCCCTTCCTTGGATGCTGCTGCTCTGACCATAAGCTAAACTGGAACCACGGCCTGTGTTACCATGACACCTGGAACTTGACCAACGTGAACTCGCTGCTCTGGAGTGTGGGCGGCGGGAGTCCGGGCTCCTCCCCCGGTCTATGAAGTAACTGGTGCAACCGATATCCCCGCCTGAGTCAATATACCAAACATGCTCAGGAACTGTGCTAAAGTCTCCTGAAGTCCGGGGGTAATAGCAGGCGCCTCCGGTACTTGCCCCCAACTGGAACTACTGGCGACTCCCCAACTGCTTCTCTGGTAGGTGCCCTAGCTGCGGCACGTGCTCCTCGTCGGCCTCTGCCTCTGACCATAGCAACATCTATTCCAGGGGTAACATCATCAGGAACCGCAGCTCGTGTCCTCACCATTTGTGAGAGAATGGAATGGTAAATTTCAAACTTCAAGATCAATGAACTCGCACGATAGGAATGAAGGAAGTGAAATTGTCCTAATAGTTCTGTAGCCTCTCGAAGATAAGTACAGACGTCTCCGTACCGATCCGCAAGACTCTACTAAACTCGCTTATGATTCGTAGCACCTATGAACCTAGGGCTCTGATACCAACTTGTCATGACCCAATTTTTCCCTCCGTTTGGTATTGTGATGGCACCTAGTCTTAGGGACTAGGTAAGCCTAACATTAATTGAAACAACATTATTTAATTAACATTTAACAAAATAAATAGAATTCTCTTGTAATTCCCAAAACCGGTAGTACAAATCATAAGCTCTACAGAGTATTTGCTAGAAAATTTCTAAATACAACTATCCAGAAATAAGAATAAACAGTGCAAAATGAAAACATGAAGGTGACTCCGAAACCTGCGAACGTAGTGGCAGGTTTACCTTGAGTCTCCGCAGCGACAGTCCACACAGCTAGCTAACGAACAAATACTTGGGTCTACACAAAAACAAATATTGTGCAGAAGAGTAACATGAGCACACCACAGCGGTGCCCAATAAGTATCAAGACTAACCTCGGTGAAGTAGTGACGAGGACTAGTCAAGACACCCACTGGTCTAATAAACTGAACAAGCATAAGTATAGGGATGACAGAACATGACATCTATCTAAGGACCCCGCGATATGGCTAACGACATAGTAACTACAATAAGGAAGGAAAACAAAACAGGAAGTAACAGCGAAACACCAGAATAAGACACAGAAGAATGAACGAAAACATAACCCAAATTCAAAAAAAATCACAATACAGTAAGGGCAAGTAGTAACTCAGCAGCTGCAATAGTTTTCACATCAGGTCTCAGCCAACAATCCCAATAAATTAGTCAAATCCTTCAAGTGTAAACTTTCACCCGTAAGTTTTTAAATTGAGGTCTTTAGAATATAATCCTTTCCAATAAAAATTATTTTTGAAATATACTTCCTTCAAATAAATATCTTTCAAACATAGTTCTTTCAAAATAAAAACCTTTCAAATATAAAATTTTCAAATAATTAGCTTTCAAACACAGTTCTTTCAAGATAAATACTTTTCAAGCATACCCCTTTCAAATAAATATCTTCAAACATAGTTCCTTCAAGATAAATACTTTTCAAATATAAACTTTTCAAGTAATATTCCTTCGAGTATAAGTCACCCTGTGACACCTAAGCATGGAAGATTAGCAGCTCCGAACATAGATATAACCATAGAGGAAATCAACCGGGATACCGTCCCGTAGTCCCGAATTAATTATGCAGGGGGGAAGGGGGGAGGGATCTCCCGGAATACGTCTGTAGTCCCAAAATAAATATGCAGCGTTGGGGGATCTCCCGAAATACGTCCGTAGTCCCAAATTAAATATGCAAGACAGGGGGATCTCCCGGAATACGTCCGTAGTCCCAATTTAAATATGCAGTGCTGGGAGATCTCCCGGAATACGTCTGTAGTCCCAAAATAAATATGCAGCGTTGGGGGATCTCCCGAAATACGTCCGTAGTCCCAAATTAAATATGCAAGACAGGGGGATCTCCCGGAATACGTCCGTAGTCCCAATTTAAATATGCAGTGCTGGGAGATCTCCCGGAATACGTCTGTAGTCCCAAAATAAATATGCAGCGTTGGGGGATCTCCCGAAATACGTCCGTAGTCCCAAATTAAATATGCAAGACAGGGGGATCTCCCGGAATACGTCCGTAGTCCCAATTTAAATATGCAGTGCTGGGAGATCTCCCGGAATACGTCTGTAGTCCCAAAATAAATATGCAGCGTTGGGGGATCTCCCGAAATACGTCCGTAGTCCCAAATTAAATATGCAAGACAGGGGGATCTCCCGGAATACGTCCGTAGTCCCAATTTAAATATGCAGTGCTGGGAGATCTCCCGGAATACGTCTGTAGTCCCAAAATAAATATGCAGCGTTGGGGGATCTCCCGAAATACGTCCGTAGTCCCAAATTAAATATGCAAGACAGGGGGATCTCCCGGAATACGTCCGTAGTCCCAATTTAAATATGCAGTGCTGGGAGATCTCCCGGAATACGTCTGTAGTCCCAAAATAAATATGCAGCGTTGGGGGATCTCCCGAAATACGTCCGTAGTCCCAAATTAAATATGCAAGACAGGGGGATCTCCCGGAATACGTCCGTAGTCCCAATTTAAATATGCAGTGCTGGGAGATCTCCCGGAATACGTCTGTAGTCCCAAAATAAATATGCAGCGTTGGGGGATCTCCCGAAATACGTCCGTAGTCCCAAATTAAATATGCAAGACAGGGGGATCTCCCGGAATACGTCCGTAGTCCCAATTTAAATATGCAGTGCTGGGAGATCTCCCGGAATACGTCTGTAGTCCCAAAATAAATATGCAGCGTTGGGGGATCTCCCGAAATACGTCCGTAGTCCCAAATTAAATATGCAAGACAGGGGGATCTCCCGGAATACGTCCGTAGTCCCAATTTAAATATGCAGTGCTGGGAGATCTCCCGGAATACGTCTGTAGTCCCAAAATAAATATGCAGCGTTGGGGGATCTCCCGAAATACGTCCGTAGTCCCAAATTAAATATGCAAGACAGGGGGATCTCCCGGAATACGTCCGTAGTCCCAATTTAAATATGCAGTGCTGGGAGATCTCCCGGAATACGTCTGTAGTCCCAAAATAAATATGCAGCGTTGGGGGATCTCCCGAAATACGTCCGTAGTCCCAAATTAAATATGCAAGACAGGGGGATCTCCCGGAATACGTCCGTAGTCCCAATTTAAATATGCAGTGCTGGGAGATCTCCCGGAATACGTCTGTAGTCCCAAAATAAATATGCAGCGTTGGGGGATCTCCCGAAATACGTCCGTAGTCCCAAATTAAATATGCAAGACAGGGGGATCTCCCGGAATACGTCCGTAGTCCCAATTTAAATATGCAGTGCTGGGAGATCTCCCGGAATACGTCTGTGTCCCAATTTAAATATGCAGCGCAAACAACAGAGATAACAACTATAACACGATAGAAACCTCGTACATCACCACAACGAGTACAGAAGCAACAATTACAGAAATGCAAAGTACGACGAGAAAATCAACTCAAGAATTTAAATCACAAGAACGGTAGAACTCATTCACAAGGAATAACCACAGTAAAGAATGCTAGGCACAAGGAGAACAGCTTAACAAGGAAAAACAAATCAAAAATATGGCGACGATTCCACATTATTCAAGTCAACAATAAGAAGCCAACACGAGTCAAATAGTTCCAAATAATGGCAAGTCAACTAAGATATAGGTTATCTAAACTCCTTTTGAGGTTGACCAATTACGAGAAATATTCAACAATTCAAGTAAGAATAAGCAGCGGAAGATAATCATAACTCCAATTAAGACTAAACAATTATAGGATGAGAAAATAATGATTTCAATTAAAGATAAGCAGTTATGAAAAATATAGTATGACGATAGAAGAGGTAAAATCTTTGATTAAGTCGAATAAAGGTCAAATAGACAATAAGAGTGAATCCTAAAGCAATTATCTCTAATCAAAGCATGTAGAGGTGAAACTAGCAAATAGGAATTCAAACGTATCAAAAACAATATCATACACAGTGAATATAAGGACATAAAAACCCTAAAAGGCCAACTTTTAACAAATAAGTCTGAACACGCACTCGTCACCTCGCGTATACAGACTACAATCAACATAGCTGACTCAAATCCTAAGGGGTAGTTCCCTCACACTAGGTTAGGCAAGATACTTACCTCGAGTCAAGCTCAATCAATCCGTAAGAATGCCCTTTCCACGAATATCCAGCTCTGAATAGCCCAAATCTAGCCAAAAGTAATTACATATCATAATTACAACAATAATAGACTCATCTAATTAACGAAATCAACATTTTAACGAAAATTCCGAAATTAACTCAAAATTACCCGTGGGGCCCACTTCTCGGAATCGGGTCAAAGTTATAAAATACGAAAGCTCATTCATTCACGAGTCTAACCATATCAAATTTACTAAAATCCGACACCAAAATCTCTATTAAAACCCCAAAATTCGGTCTAAGAACTTTTCTCAATTTTGTCACCCCAAATTCAAATTTAAACGATGAGTTCGAGCATAGATTAGTGGAATATAACCATAAGTGAGTTAAGAATCATTACCCAAAAACTTTCTCCAAAAATCTCTCCAAATTCTGCCTTCTACCGAGCTCTCAATCAAATTTGTGAAGTGAACTTCAAACCCTCGAATCTTCTCCTTTTCTGCCCAGTTATTCCGCACCTGCGATGCCGCATCTGCGGAATTTCCTTCGCAGGTGCGGAAATGACTTAAGAGGGCTGGGTCCGCTTCTGTGGAAAAAGGGTCGTACCTGCGAGTGCGCTCCTGCAGACTATTATCCGCTTCTGCGATCTCCTCCGCGCCTCCGTGTCCTTTAGCCCATCTGCGGGCATCGCAGATGCGGCATTTTCCTTCGCACTTGTGACCCCTGACCACATATCCCAGATCCGCTTCTGCGCTTGCCTCTCGGCACGTGCGATTACGCACCTGCGGTCTCTCCACCGCAGGTGCGAAAATGACATATGCCTGAAGACTTCAGCAGCAACACAAATCCAACTTTTGATCTGTTAAGCACTCGAAACTCACCCGAGCTCCCTCGGGACCTCAACCAAACATACCAACCAATCCTAAAATATTATATGAACTTAGTCGAGCCCTCAAATCACATCAACTAATGCTAAAATCACGAATCACCTTCCAATTCAAACTTAAAGAACTTGAAACTTCAAATTCCTATAACCGATGCCGAAACCTATCAAACCATGTCTGATGACCTCAAATTTCGCACACAGGTCACAAATGACACTACGAACCTGCAACCACTTTCGGAAATCTATTCCGAGCTCGATATCAAAATTTTCACTATAGGCCGAAATCGCCGAAAATCTAACTTTCGCCAATTCAAGCCTAAATCTACTACAGACCTCCAAAACACATTCCGGATGCGCTTCTAAGCTCAAAATCACTCAATGGAGCTAACGGAGTTGACGAAATTCTATTCCGGATCCATCTTCATACAGTTCCGACTACGGTCCAAATTCATAGACTTAAGCTCTCATTTAGGGACTAAGTATCCCAAATCACTTCGAATCACCCGATAATTGAATTCAACCATGCACGCAAGTCAAGGCATATAATACGAAACTGCTCAGGGCCTTATGCCGCCGGACGTGATTTAAATTCTCAAAACGACCGACCGGGTCGTTACAGCCAAAAAGTGTGAAAGTTGATCGAGATATCCTTTGCTAAACCTATTAATGTAAAATCGAAAACGAAAAAAGGAATATACCGTCAATGTACAAATTTATATTCATAAGTAATTGCATAATCAATAATATTTCGAGAAAATTATTAAACTGTATATTTTCCAACTTAGAAAATCTTTTGAGTGATCAGTACGTAAGTGCACATATTTCTAATTAAGAAATTAGACAATTCTCCTTGTCAATTCATTTGCGTAGTTCAATAGCAGTTAACGTATACAGCGAATAAGGAAAAATAGCAAAAATAAAATTGGAGAACTTGAATATGATAGCCAAGATAGTAACAGTTCCATGATCTTTAACTTACTCTTAACGACAACCCAAAACACATTTTGTTTACCCTCAAAATCGGATAACAATTAAATTTATAAGTGGTTTTAATGATACGCGGATTAATTTGATACAAAATGATTAATTGAGTTAGATTGAACAAATAAAGATATAGTAAATTCAAACCACGTGAGGAGGAGGATTCCAGCCTTAGTGAAATATTCACCCTCGATCCGAGCTCACAATGGCCAATACTGATGAACAAGAAGAAGAGATATGAATAAAAGTGAAAATAATAGTGTATTCCTTTGGGATGCGTGTTACAATATGCTTAATGAATAATCAGACTCCCCTTTATATAATAGGGGATTTTTACCCTAAGTACAATTCTATAAAAGGTAAAAAATCTTCCGTTTAACTAATTACTGAATTCCGCCGGTACGTGCCGAGATATGTGCCGTGATACCCAGTTGGTCGTAGATATTACGTCCTTCCGTTAATCGAGTTCGAATGCTCAATAATGCTTTCCGAAGTCTCTTGGGATTTGGACCGATCCCGGGGTCATGTCCTCGATATACTCGGGGGGAGGGGGGCGTCGTGCCCTCGATGCCTTACTCGATGAGTCCCTTACCTCGATTCTGGTTCCTTGCCGTCGCGTCCTTTACTCGATTTATTTTATCGGGAACCGGACCGGCTTATAAGTCTGGTTTCACCCGTATACAGATAGTCCTATCGTTTCTCGGAGAGTATGTTTTGCGGAAACGACGAGAAACGATATGAGTTTCTCGATCTCTTCTTCAACACGATGCGACACAAAACAACAAAGAACTGAAACGTCCCATCAGTCGCGTCATTATGACTTCAAATGCGTGTCAGCTGTCGGTGGGCTTCCCCTAGACGCAAAACGTCGTGGGAACCCTATAAATATACCCTCCTTCGTTCATTTTTCACTTTATGTCCAAACTTCTACCCTCGAGTCTTCAAGATTTCATTACCCTTTTTTATACTCTAGCATTTTTACCCCCATTACTCAAGCCTTCTGAGTACGTCGCAGAATTTTTACTCATCTTCTACTCAAGCCAACACATCTGAGCTGTCAACTTTCACCCTTTCTCTATCTTTTTCAAGTTTTTCCCGGGTAACAATGGTCAAAACCTCTAAGTTTGTTCCCCAAAATGCCGTTTTTACCTCTCAACCGACAGTCGAAATCAACGAAACCACTTTCGATGTGGTCGATCTCGGGAGGTCCGCTACTAACATGGTTACCGATGAACCGGCTCCTGAACCTCCCTTGAAGATGTTCATTCCCTGGGGTTGTTCGGGCGCTGACAACTTCAAGGTTGAGAAGCCCTCTTCGGTGCAGGGTCGGTGTGAGGAGGCATCGAGATATATTTGCTCGATCACAAGTCTTGGAAAGATAGGAAGTGTTTATTACTGTCACGACCCAAAATCCGCTTGTCATGATGGCGCCTATCTCAATACTAGGCAAACCGACAATCTCAATAAACCACAATTTCTCTTAAGTTTGAAAACATAATATTTACATTCAATAAAAAATCTCACAAATACTAATATAAAGCACTCCCAAAACCCGGTGTCACCGAGTACATGAGCATATAAATAGTAACAAAGTCTGACTGATAAGAACACTGTCTAAAAATATAGAACAGTATAATAACTGAAAGGAAAGAGAGTCAAGGTCTGCGGACACCAAGCAACTACCTTGATAGTCTCCAACAGATAATTCCTCAAATTTGGCAACCGCCACATCCGGACGTACCTGGATCTGCACACGAGGTACAAAGTGTAGTATGAGTACAACCAACTCAATAAGTAACAAGACTAACCTTTGGGCTAAAAGTAGTGACGGGCTCAACAGGTACAGCCTAGTACAGAAATAACAGTACAGAAATGTAGACATGCTTTCCAGTTCAACAGTTAAACTCAGTACAGGTAACATAGATAAATTCTTCATGATATGAGAAATATGACATCTCTATATCTACATGCCAAAATATATGTTGTATGTGATGTACCACAATGGAAACCTCGTGTACTCACACTCTCAGAATACTCAATCACTCAGTACTGTATATGGCCAATCCAGCCAAGGTAACTCCATCCCAGATATATATGTATCAACTGACAATCAGTCACTCAGTATTGTACAAAGCCAATCTAGCCCAGGGAACTCCATCCTAAGTATAAGTAAAATAAGGCAACTCCATACCTAGGGAACTCCATCCTAAATGTAAATAAATAAGGCAAATTCATGCCTAGGGAACTCCATCCCTAATATAAATAAATTACGCTCACTGTGGGGGGTGCAGACTCTGGAGGGGCTCCTTCAACCCAAGCGCTATAATAAGCCAGATCCAAGCATAAATAAATAAAATATGTTGCGGCGTGCAGCCCGATCTCATAAATATCACTCAAAATCTTCAGTCTTTCGGGCTCTTAATGACATGAAAATCAACCCGTCATGATGATATGATGTATCAATGAATGACAACAGAGACTGAGATATGATATGCAAGTGATGGATGTGACTGCGTACACAATTACAATTTAAACAAATAATTCCACAGCAATACGACCCATGTGGGTCCCAAAAATATCAGCACGTAGCCTGAACATGATCTTCAATATGAGTCTCAGCTCAATTTCTCTAATACGTGGAGGATATGTGGATAATGACATTTATTTAATTATGCAACTCCACGGAATCAATTAAGTTACAATTTCTATGGTGCACGCCCACACGCCCGTCACCAAGCATATGCGTCACCTCCATACAATTCACATAACACGAAATTCAGGGATTTATACCCTCAGAACCAAGTTTAGAAGTGTTACTTACCTCAAAACGTGTAATTCCTTATTCTAATATGCCCTTGCCTCGCGAATCGGCCTCTGAATGCCTCGAATCTAGTTACAATTAATTCGATTCAGTCAACATAAATTATAGGAATTAATTTCACATGAAAATACTAATTTTCCAATAAAAATTCAAATTTTCACTCAAATATCGCCAGTGGGACCCACATATCAGAACCCGACAAAAGTTACAGAATATGAACGCTCATTCAACCACGAGTCCAACCATACCAATTTTATCAAATTCCGACATCAACTCGACTCTCAAATCGTCAATTTAAACTTAAGGGTTTTCATAATTTTTCCCAACTTAGAACACCAATTAAATGCTAAAAATAGCAATAGATTTAGGTAATTTGACCATAATTTAGTTAAGAACACTTACCCCATTATTTGCCTTGAAAATCTCCCGAATATCGCCTCTCCCCGAGCTCCAAATTGTTAAAAATGGAAAATGGGACGAAGTCCCATTTTCAGAACTTAAACCCTTCTTTGCGAACGCGGAAGCTCCCTCGCGTTCGCGAAGCCTCACTCGCGAACGCGTAGGCCAACACTCCAGCCCTCTCTCTTCTTCTTCGCGAACGCGACCGCCTTCTCGTGTTCGCGATGCACACTGACTCTCCACCTTCGCGAACGCGTCCTCCTCTTCACAAATGTGAAGAAACTATCCTCGCCTGCCTCTAGTTGCCCTTCGCGAATGCGGAAACTCCATCGCAAACGCGAAGAAGGAAACCAGACAGTGCATCAGAAAAATTCCACTAAATTTCAAAGTCCAAATATTCAATCTGTTAACCATCAAACTCACCCGAGGGCCCCGGGACCTCAACTAAATACACCAACAAGTCCTAAACTATTATACAAACTTAGTCGAACCTCTAAATCATATCAAACCATGCTAAAAATATGAATCATACCCCAATTCAAGCTTAATGAAACTAAAAAATTTCAAGTTCTACATTCGATGCCGAAACCTATCGAATCAAGTCCGATTGACCTTAAATTTCGCACACAAGTCATAAATGACATAACGGACCTATAAAAAGTTTTATAACTGGATTCCGATTCCGATATCAAAAAGTCAACTCCCTGGTCAAACTTTCAAACTTAAACTTCCTATTTTCGCCATTTCAAGCCTAATTTAACTACGGGCTTCTAAATAATTTTTCGAACACACTCCTAAGTCCAAAATTACCATACAGAGCTATTGGAATCATCAAAACTCTATTCCGCAGTCATTTATATATAAGTCAACATCCGGCCAACTATTTCCACTTAAGCTTTAAGTCTTGGAATTTATTGTTCCATTTTATTCTGAAACCTCCCCGACAAGTCACATAATTATAATTTAACACAGGATTAGTAAATGGGGGAACGAGACTGTAATACTCTGTATACCTTTAAAATTGAATAACAATTAAACTTATAATGTAGTTCTAAGGACACGTGATTTCACTTAATACCAATTGATAAATATGAAGCTTAATAACAGAAATGAACTATAAAGTAAAAGCAAACCAGTGTTAGAATGAAACTCAGCCCTCGAGTTTGGATACTCTCGAACTGGTTGATACAAGAACTATTAAAATATAACAAGCCGATGAACAATAGTATAAACAAGAAAGAGAATTATATTACTTTGATCTGTCAACCATGTGTCTTACAAATGATTAGAACCCCTCTTTGAATAGTAGAGAATTCCACTTATGGTATAATTTTAATTACAGAAGGAAATCCCATGATTAGCTAATTAACCGTTTCTGATTTGATCTGTTCCGAGATTTACGCCATGATCCTCGACCAGTCACGGATATCTCGCCTTTCTATTATTGCGGTATGTTCGATCTTGCTCGATCTCTGTCTAATTTGGCTTCGATAACTACTAGCCTCGATCTCGACAGTTACCTCAACTCTGAACTCCTTATCCTCGTGATTTAGTCTGTTCCGTTACGAGGCCATCCTTCGATGCAACCTCCCGGTCTCGGTCAAATAGTAAAATCGGATAGGCCCGGTTTTAACCGTATATAGATAGTCCCCTCATTGTTTGGAGTGAAATGACAAGAAACGAATTTTAGCCTTCGATTTTCTACCTCGACCTATCATGATGTCATCCTCGTGACGGGAGTGACCGAAATATCTCGTCGATATAGTTCCCCAAGTCATTAATGAGTGTCAGTTGGTGGTCGGCCACTAGTGCCTTTGAACCGTCGCTGTGAATCCAATAAATAGACCCCTTCCTCATTGATTCAAACTTTACTTCCTTCTAATATCCAAAGCTGTTACATCTCTTAAGTTCTTCCCTTTTATAAATCTTCAGTTTTTGCTGTTAATCCTTTCTCAAACGTCAAGTCCTATTACCTACCTCTTCTTCAAACTCACAAAAAAATGGCAAAAACATCGAAAATGGTACCACAAAAAGAAGGTGCTTCATCTTCTCAATCGGCCGGCGGGAAAACGCCGGTGGAACCCCGTCTTGAGGAATGCATTCATGGGGGGGTGCATGCTAAACTCTGATTTTAAGACCGATAAAGCCTCGTTAATTCCTGGTCGATGCGAGCCAGTGTCGAGGTATATATGCTCGATAAGTGAGGGATACCTTAAGAAGGTAAAGAAAGATTACAACTGGGAGGGCAAAGAGGTGGTGATCCCGACCCTCGAAGAAGACATCACCACCCATGTGGAAGGGTTTCTAAGTGATTACACTTGCCCGTTCACACTGGGGCCCCTCGACCCCGTCATCGTTGATATTTTCCGTCAATATCAAATAACCCTAGGCCAAATCCATCCTTCCTTTTGGCGAATTGTTATTCTGCTCCGATTCTTCGTGAGCAAAGTTTAGGGGCTCCCTTTCACCCTCGATCACCTTATCAGATTGTATAGCCCCCGCCTCTATCGAGGTGGGTTAATAAAACTCCAATGTCGGGCTACCAAAGTGTTGTTCTCGAGCATAGACGAGGACAAGGATCGAGGCTGAATGGGCCGGTTCATTCGAGTGAGGACTTCCGACCTAATCCCAGCCAAAAAGATGCCATTTCCTGAGAAATGGAACATGAATCGTAAGTACCATTTCATTGTTAGCTTCCATATATTATTTGTTCCTTTGTATCTTCTCATTGTTGTCTTTTTCCGTGATATAGCGGTCGCTTAGATGCCCCGTACGATTCCTAACCTCGAGAGCTGGGTTCGAAACCTGACCTCAGCCTCTACATATGCCGAGCACTCATGGCGCGATTTAGCAAAGGGCCGATGGGAGGCCAAAACTCATGGTCAACCCACATTTTGTGTATTTGATGATTTGATTAAGATGCCCTTCTTCTACTTATTTAATTTTCTCGTGTACAGGCCTAGGCAAGGATGCGGTCATGAGGCCCCTGTCTGGTGAGGAGGAGACTTCGACCCCAGTTCCGAAGCCGGCGAAGGATAAGAAAAGGAAAGGGACCTTAACTTCCGAGGATCCAAAGCCTAAGAAGAATCCGGTTCGTAAGCCAAAGAAAGACATTGTTGCCCTGCCTGTGGATGTGATTCAATGTCTAAGGGAGGAAAAAGAAGAAGATGAAGACGATGGCTCGGAATTGGTGGACCGAGTGAAGAAAACCATCGAGGCCCCAAAGGCCGCTCAGTCAGTGGTGGTTGAGGAGATTCCGCCTTGAGCCGAGGGGGTCTTGGAAAAGGACTCGGGCAAAGTCCCCGAGTCGTCAAAGATCGAAGATACCTCCCGCCGAGATGAGAAAAAGGTGGGTATGTCTGAAGGGGTCGGCTCCGAGGCCCTTTTCAGCGAGTAGAACACCCCAAGTGGCTCACTTGGGGAAATATATATTGGAGACTTACCGATTCTCCCTGCATTTTTCGAGGAGGCAATTTGGGAGGCCCAAGCTATGAGGAATCCCAAAGTAGACGAGGCTCATGGAGGGGAGGACCCCTTTTGTGGTTACTTTATTGGGGTCGAGGATGCTACCGAGCAGAATGAAGCATTGAGTCTCTTAGATGAGGCCCAACAAGCCTTGAATCGGGTGAGTCTCAACTCCCTTTGTCGATATCATACTTAGTTTATTTCTTCTCTTCCTGTCTAATTTCCTTTCTTTTTTCCGTATAATCTTTGGCGCTCCATCACGAGGCATATTCAAAGTCTCGAACAGAGCTGAGCTGATGTGAGGCCGACCTCCGAGGGCTCACGGAGGAGATAAATTCCCTTAAACTTCTCAGTAGGCAAAAAGAAGAGGAGATGCAAAGACCTCCGAGCCGAGTTGGCCAAGGCTCACCAAGATCATATCGACCTGATCGAGCGGGTAATGAAAATTTTAAAAGCTCATGGGCTCGATTTGGGAACGGTGGCTAACATTTCAATCTCACAGCTATAGCAAAAGGTCGATAGGATCGAGCAATTCCGCGAGGAGGTCGATATGATGAAGGCGGATACCTTGGGGTGGAAAAGAAATATGGACCGCTTTGCTGCTGAAAAAGAGGTTGCTCGAGCCCAATTGTCCTCAGTCAAAAGTCAGCTTCGAGGCATGAAGGATAAGAGCTCAGCTCAGGCAAAGAAAATAGAGGAGCTCGAGGCTCGATTGGCTTATGAACTTGTAAAGGCCAAATCTAAAGCCGAAAAGGCAAAGGCCGAGGCAGAGGCGATCGTGGCCCTCTACCGGGCTGATGCTGAAGGCGCTCAAGTCCAAGCGAGAGAGGAAGCCGAGACCGCTCAAACTCGAGCACATTGGATTGGTGAACTCGCCAAATGCCAATATCAAAGGGAAACTCTCGAGGAGATCCATGATCGGGGTTTCGATCTTACCGACGAGATAATAAAGGCTAAAGAGCATGAAGTTGATAGTGGAGCGCTGGCCTTTTCCGATGATGATGATGATGATGGCAGCAAGAGCGGGTCCGAGAATGGGGAGGGCCTCGATGGAGAAGAAGCTGACCCTGAGGAAAATTAGGAATCTTAGGCTTTTTTTTCTTTTTTGATTTTTTGTGCGGGATCCTGATCGGTCCTTGTAAATATTTTTGTATAGATAAAAGATCTTTTTTCTCTTTGAATTGTCTTTATTCTATTTCCTGCCTCATAAAAATTCTATTTCATTCATGCCTTCATGCCTTATGGAGTTTCGCTCACAAGTTTGGGACTTTAGGCAACTAGACCGAAGTCGGACCAATGTAGTCTTTAAAAGCGAGTGAGTACTTGCTCGAACTCGCAGTAGAGTGACCCTTAGGTTTTAGTTCAGTAAGGACGATTTCTCGAACTCAAAAAATAAAATGTCCCTTAGGCTCTTGATCGGGGTTCTCTGTCGATATCCCTTTGAGTTCCGCCGATGGGCCTGTTTGGATAAACGGAACCGGAAGGGGTCCCCAATTGATCATCCTCGACCCTGATCTTTGACTGGTACCGATTATGTACATCGGCCCAGGTTACCACCAGATATTCAATTAAATTCTGTTTTAGCTGTCGTGATGCCACCGAACTTCGTTCGTTCAAACCTTGAGTAAAAGCTTAAACAACCCAATCGTTTGTGACCGGTGGTAGTTCTATGCACTCCATCTAGAATCGATATATGAATTCCCTCAACATTTTGTTGTCTTTTTGTTTCACCTTGAAGAGGCTCGACTTCCTAGTCGCAACCTTTATTACTCTGGC